>CAHIKZ030001280.1:2197500-2244908 GCA_903632075.3 Acanthosepion pharaonis
ATATGTGTGTGTGTATGTATGTGTGTGTGTGTGTGTGTGTGTGTGTGTATGCGCATGGGTAAGGATCAAATTGGCTGGTTACCTATTTTTTTTTTTTTTTAATGTACCCTTTTTGGCAAACTTTTTTTTAATAAGAATCTTACTTTTTAGGGTTCCGTATTGTGAAGAGGGTGAGAAATGGCCCCAAATGTAAAATCTATTGTATTTTTCCCTTATTTTTTTGTTTAATGAATCCTTAGTGTCCCATTTCGCTAAATTGTAATGCCGAGGGTAGTGATCTACCCTATAAAGTCTGATTATTATCGCTTTTAATAGCGTCGACAAGTTAAACATTTTAGCCTTTGGCTTAAGCCTCTCTCTTTTCGGCTTACAATATATAAGATTTTGCGTTCTTTTTTGTTGTCTTTTTTTTTGTTTTTCAAATTGTATTTTAAGTCCCTTCGACTTTATTTCAACTTTAATTTTTGTTCTTTTTCTTTTAATTATAATTTTTTGTTTTTTTTATTTTTTTTTTCACACTTCCATCAGTTTTAGTAAGTGAATTGCGCTTTTTATCTAAACATAGTGTATCTTTATCGATGTGTATATATGTATATTGGTGTGTCTGTATATATATATATATATATATATATATGTGTGTGTGTGTGTGTGTGTGCGTGTGTGCGTGTGCGTGCGTGCACATATATGCGCATGGGTAAGGGTCGTATTGGCTGATTAATTATTTTTTCCTTTTTTTCTCGCGATAACCCCAATGTATGTACACCTGACCTTGCATCTAGTAGTGGTCTTTGTGACTTATACTAAGTTAAAACTTAGTATGGTTAATACCCTTAATTAATACGACAAAATCCAGTAAATATATTGCGCGAATATACAATGCTACACTGCAAACACTCAATGGAAAAACCACTGAGTAAATAATGTCATATACGCATCAGGTTTTGCAGCTACTGGGAAACTTGGTGTCAAGACAATGAAAAGATCAAACAACACACAAAAAGAGCCAGTTTGGAGGGCAAAACTGAGGAGAAATAAAGAAAATCAAATGTGAGTTATCGGTAGTACATGAGATCTCAAGAAACTCAAATGTCTTAACACGTAAATGCAGGAATAGCTAGCGGAGATATAAAATTAAATTACTAAATGAAATTCCACCAATCAAGGAAATACTAAAACAGAAACTGCAGTTAAAGTCACAGGTAACAAACCGATAGGAAAAGCCAAAATAAAATATTCTAAATGGACCTTAAGAAATTTTACAGTGAAATTGGAAAAGCAGTTATACATGTCAAAAAGCCACCATCTATTAAAAAAGTGCATAAATTTTGGGGGAATATTTGGAGCAGTCCAAAGGTATATAACCCAAATTCACGGTGGATCAAACGAAAAGAACGAATAATGGATAAACATCTACAAGAATAGGAAAATATAACTAAGATTTATTTTAGGCAAGCTCTAATGAAATCCCAAAAATGGAAATCCCCAGAAAATGACAATTTTTGGCTCTATCGTCAGTCATCAATCCTTAAAACCCTTGCACAAACTTTATCAATATTTATTAATAATCCCAAGGAAGTCTCAGAATGATTCACTGAAGGTATTACATTTCTTCTGCCAAAAACGGCTGAAACAGATGATCCGAAGAACTATAGGCCAATAACGTGTCTGTGCACCACGTATAAATTGATCACGTCTGTCTCGACGAACTGTACTTACTTTTTCTCGAAGAAAACAATATTCTTCCCCTGGAACAAAATGGATGCAAGAGAGGTTCATATAGTTGCAAAGATTAACTACTAATAAACAAAATGATCCTGGAAAACTGCAGAAAAAAAGTAGAAATCTCAACACAGCATAGATAGACTACCGTAAAACCTTTCAGAGTGTGTGACTTTGGAAATGCAGAAAGTCCTCACGGTGAAAGTAAATTTCCTTGCAGCATGGGAATGTGGAAAACCACATTATACCTAAATCACACCAAAGGCACTACCACTTTCAATCGCCTGAATATCCGACGAGGAATCTTTCAAAGAGACTCCCTATCACCACTTCTGTTTTATCTGTCCTTAACTCGCCTTTCGCATGAACTAAATAATAGCTATGGATACAAAGTAAACAAGAAATTGTTCAATCACCTACACTACATGGATCATCTCAAACTCTCCTCAATACTGTAAAATGTTTTAGTGACGACATAGGTATCGATTTCAGATTAGATAAATGTGCAAAAGTAACATTCAAGAAAGGGAGAATTACAAAAATACACTCGGTAGATCTAGACTTAGTCACAAAGATTAGGGAACTGGTAGAAGAAACTTATAGCTACCTAGAAATTAGCGAAGGAGATGGAACACAGCAGACCCAAATAAAGGAGAAAGTAAGAAAAGAATACTACAGGCGTGTACATCTGGTATTGAATACCGAGTTGATTTCACAAAACAGAATATCAACCATAAACACATTGGCTATCTCCGTGGTGCAATACAGTTTCAACATCCTTAACGGACATTAAGCGAATGGACTCCAAAACGAGAAAGCTTCTCACTTGCCAAGGCATTTATCACCCCAAAGCTGATTCTGATTGTCTGCATACGTCCAGATCCGAAGGAGGGAGAGGATTAGTTCAACTATAACTATCTTACAAAACTACAACAATCGGTCTTCAAAGATACCTGGAAACTACAGAAGACTGGATGATGATCTGCGTCAAAAATGTGAATGAAGTAAGAAACTTTATTCAGTAATAAAAGAAGCCAACAAGTTCAAAATGGAGTTTTAAGTGGGTGAAGAAATACAATTAAAACATAATATACCTACCGAAGCTGCAAAAACCTTCAAAAAAGGAAATAAAGGCAAATGCAATCGACCAGATACAGAAATGATGACAGGATAAACTTCATCATGGTTAATATTCTGCCGATACTAAACAAGCTGATGTAGACAAACATCGTACCTATCAGTGGATACGTAGTGCAGACTTAAAGGCTGAAACCAAAGGTGTAATTCTTGTTGTATAGGGCCAATGCTTGCTGACTAGATATTACCAAGCTTTCATACTGAAACATTGTTAGCCCAAAATGCAGATTCTGTGATAAATGTCCAGAAACAATAGACCATCTCGCATCAGGTTGCACGGTATTGGCACCCACTGAATATAAAACTTGGCATGACAGAGTTGGACAATATCTGCATTTGAAAATCTGCAGCTTTTACGGGAAGGAAATTGCAAGAAATTGATATGAAGACGACCCAGACCCAGTTACGGAGTTAGGACTTGTAACAAGTTTATGGGACTTTTCAATACACACATACAGAACAATCAAAGTTAATCTCCCAGATATCGTGATCAGAGGTCGCAAAAACAAAATGTGCCTTTTTATTGACATGGCAGTCCCTGCTGAATGCAATGTATCTTTGAAGATCTTCAAAAATCTTTCAAAATACTAGGAACTTGAAATTGAAATCTCAAAAATGTGGCACATGAGGACATCAACAATTCCAGTTGTAGTTGGAGCCCTCGGGTTGATTGGAAAAGGTTCCGATAAACATATTGAAAGGATGCCTAGTAGAACTTGTCTTTAAAAAATACAAAAATTTGTACTCACAAATGCAACCCACGCCTTACAAAGAGTTTTATCTATATAATATTTGAGTGATCTTATGCGTTTTCTTTTTCTCAAATATGCTCAGTGGAAAATATCATAATGCCATTTCTGAACTTAGGTCTCTCGTTGGGACCCGGAAAGAAATGAGTAAACACCAGAAATCAAAGAAATAATAATAATAATAATAATAATAATAATAATAATAATAATAATAAAGATGAGAACAATGGTTTGACTGAATTAAATAAGTCAAAGTATATTTCCTCATCTCAAAAATAAAAACAAAATTATGAAACAGTTAATTCTGCCTCTTGTCATTTTGTCTACCATTAGTAATTCGCATTTCTCTTTATGAAACACCATTTCTATGTCATTTCAGTTGTTCTTAACTGTTTTAATCATAGTTTCCAGTACTTTTTTTTCTTCGTGAACAATTTAAGACATCCATATATATTAGGTAGTTAACTTTTTTTCCATTGTGTTCGTGATTCATCCCGATTTTCTACTTTTCCTTTTGCTTTTGCTTCTTCGTTCTTTTCTTTTCAACAATTTCTTCATTTGCTTTATTATTATTATTATTATTATTATTATTATTATTATTATTATTATTATTGCGATTTCTTTCAAACAAAATGTAAGTGCAATTCATTTATTTACACGTAACGAAAGCTAACTAATCAGTTTAGAGGTTTAATCTATCATTATTCATCAGCAGCATACGTACACGTGTACAAACACGAAAACAGTCATAAGTAGAAGTAAGGAAGAAAAGAAGGAATTAAGCTTGGAAGAAGGGATGGAGTGATGAAGGAAAATAGAATTGAAAGGATTAAATGAGATATGAACTAAGAATAAATGCATAAAAGAAAAACAAAGGAATGAAGAGAAGGAATAAAGCTCGAAAAGAAAAAAGCTAAGAAAGAAAGAAAGAAACAAACAAACAAACAAATTATGAGGCATAAAAACAAGAAGCTCTGATTTAAAGCTGAAATGAAGGCTGATCCATCTTATCATTATTATCACGAATATTTTTCATTCTTTAATGCAAGCAATTAATTTTGAACTTCGCATCTGGATTTCCTCAAGGGGTCTTTGTTTTTCTTTGTTTTTCTTTGTTTTTCTACCGCGTAATGTTACCTTCTCGCTCAGTCGACTTCCAACTTTTAAAGGCTAAATATTTACAATTTTTGTCGTTTTCATTTGAATCCCATTCCATGTGTAGAATACAGGAACTGAAGTAATGAATACTAGCCTGATTGTGAGTTTTATTCCATGATAGAATTTCTGCGATGGTATCAAAGTCAGATGCTTTGCAAAACGAGGTTAATGCATGTATCATAAATATTGCGTTATCTTTTCTATATTTTGAGCCAGTAGAGGAATTAGCGGTTTTGTATACAAAGGTCAGCTTGATAACCCACTTCAATCTTATCAAATATGGAGAAAAAGCACTCGCTAAGGTATTGGCGATGGCAGCCATCACACTTTGCTCTCTTGAAATTATATTACTACATTTGCTCATAGATGATATTCAATTCGTTGCATCTAATCAAATTGATTAAATGTACAACGTCTCGTGTTTTTTTATTAATTAATTTCATCATTTTATTATTTTCAATGTATATGTTTTTTTTTTATCTATTGCATTCATCTGTTTTTTTGACATCAAGTCTCTCGAATTAGCTTCAAAGTTTATATTTTCTAGAAAGGAGTCGATGCACGGATCATCTGATAAAATCGACGGTCATTTAAGCAGCAATTTTACTTGGATGTTCATCTCAGGTTATAGAGTAATATTTACCAACTTCAACAAGTCTTTCTTTTTCTATGCAATTACGTAATGATCATATGGGAAATATGGCTACGATTGAATATATTTGAGGTTTTTATCGTAGAGAAAAAGTAAATTAGCGAATTGAATAAGCACCATTAAGCTAAATTCTATGTAATAAAAATAAAAGCTAAGACTGAGCAAAGAATTATGTTGTAGAAACAAACTGAACAAATAAATTAATCTTCCTTTTGAAAGCTAAACTTTTTTTTTCCTTTTCCTCCTTTCTTCACGGATGTACGGCTAGGAATGAAAAATGGAAGAGCCGAATTTCAATTCCAATCGTGTTCGTTATATTCGCTTATCGGGCAAAGGTATGAATCCATCTCTTCTTCATCAATACTGAAAAATGGTCTATAAATCTATTATTTAAGAAGTCACTACTACTAATCTATGAATATAGTTATAAATTCTATCGTAAACAAACCTTCTTCCTTAGCTGCCATAAGTGGTGTATGCGCTTAGGTTTCACTTCGATTCGTGAATGTCTAGGCAAAAGAATACCCGCAGTAACGTTGTCGTTTCTTTCTGCGACCGATTTGTTGATAAACAAAGCTATAGGGCCCCGTCTGTGCTGCTATTTAGCCCGTAGTTGGAGGGAGAAAAGATGGATTCGAACTCGATTCTCCGAATCTTCATTCCGAGCCGTCATTCATTACACTGTCACACACATCTAAGCATCTCGTATTACCAAGTGGTCACCCTCTAGATATTGACCGGACTAGACGTTGCTTACCGTCGGTGACCGCATGAGAACCGATGTTTTCAATGTGATATGGCCGTAAGCATATATAACTGTTCAATTATTTCATAATAATGAAAACTGTCTTAATTAAAGATCGTTAAAAAATGTTTGACATGGATTTCATAAGTGTTGAAAATATTTTTTTACATTAGAGTTTCATATGGCAGTTTTTCTTTGTTTACAGACGACAAATATTTATTCATTTAAGTAAGTATCAATTCTATCTACACCAATCTTTATAAATATAACATGTACACTTTGTCGTAAATTACTGATTGGCGTTGGATATATTGAGGAGCATGTAACCACCTCTTAATTGCTGTTGTTCCCCAGATCCACCCTGACCCTGTTAGGGTCTCATCTATAGGCAAATAGTGAAACCCACAAACAAAAACAAAAAGTATAAAAATACATTTTATATTAAAAATACCAGCAATTCATTTTATATAAAAAAAATTACCAACAACACCTATTTTAGTAAAAATTACCAACAACAAATTTTATAGCAAAATGACCAACAATACATTTTTCTGTAGTTGAAGCCATAAAATTGTGTTCAAAATATTTAGCTTTCGGCATTAAATAACCCATGGAGATTGATATGCCGCTAAATAAAATCAACCAAACTGATTAGCGTGCTTGTCGAGTAGACAGTTATTACTGTACAGTCTCCGCTTATAGCCTTCAATTAAGCTTAGTAAATACCCACAAGCATAACAACAGAAAGGATTTATTGATATAAAAAAATAATTTGCATATTTTAAATGATTTCAAAATGAACGTACACAAACAAGATAGAACGATTAATTACTTCTGTTTTAATCCACTAATTATTAATATAAATAAACACGGTGAGGCGAATTTCCCCAAATCAGTTTACTTTATGGAGCTCTAGTAAATGTCCAAAATACTCACTGTCTTCCTAAACTAAACCAAAACTAGCGACCATGTCACATTAATGAACATGTTGTTGACATTGTTTTCCAGGTTCTTTTTGTTTTAATCATGATTGTATAGTAACGTTAATAATTAGTCAATCACAATTCTATAGCAAATAAGCCTGCAATAATTGCGATTAAATTTAAAACTGTAATTTATCGACATTTTACACACATTTTTTGTGTGTAACAGTGAGAGTTGATTTTTTGTCGATGCATCTTTGCATGGCAAAGAATTTTATCATTTGAAATGTTCGTAGAAATAAACATGTATCTGATATCGAGAAAGTTAATTATAAACATCACAACAGATCACAACAAATTACAACACATCACAACAGATTCAAAACAGATCACAATAGATCATACCAGATCACAACAGAAAAAAATACAAGCTTGGCATGCATTTTCAGTTGCCCGTGTGTCATTTTATCTCTACCTTTTTGCTTCCCTCTTTAGTTAAAGATATTCGCTTGGTATAAAATTGTATAGGTGAGCCTGCATTTGTTTGTTAACTGACAAGCGACCTATTGCAATGTCTCATAATTATCTGTTTTAAACTCAATGTTTCTTAATTTACACAAAGTTACAGAAATTAGTTCTTTATTGTTTTTTTTTTAAGCAAGTTCACTGCATCAAGACGGTAAATCCACTTAGACATAAGGGGTTACTGGGTGCGGAAGAATGAGAAAACAGAAACATTGCTATACAACGGGAAAGAAAGAAGAGTAATCAGGAGGACAGTAGATAGCGATTGATACTGCATTTAAATTTTTGAAAATTAAAGTTGACTGGAATGCATGAAGTTGGAAGAGAGTTCCACAAGTGAGAAGTGCGAGAAAAGAAACTGTTAGCATAGAACTTACCGTTGAAAAAATTCAACTTTAAATTGAAATTTATATCCAAAATTTTAACACTCTATATTTTATTTTGAACGACTTTTTTCTTGGGGTCTCATATTTGTATATTAAGTCTTCAGAAGATCGTCTGAGCGTAAAACTCGAGTTACGTCTAGAGCCATCCTTTCATAGGATTTAACGTTAGTAAGCATTTTTTTTTTGTTCGGTCCAGGCAATCCGAGATTCGAACACTTTACTGAAGATGTAAGTTTGTTTTAGACTATTTTTTTTTCAGTATTGTCGGTTTTATTCGAGACTGTATCGGGATAAAAGTTTTAGGTTTAGGCAAATTGTATGTTTTTCCTTTTAATTAATATATATATATATATATATATATATGTGTGTGTGTGTGTGTGTGTGTGTGTGTGTGTGTGTGTGTGTGTGTGTGTGTGTGTGTGTGTGTGAAAAGTGTATATAAATATAAATAAATATAAGTATGTATAATTATTTATATATTATATGCGCGGTACTTATTAGAAAGCGCTCAATATCAGAGATAGAGCTAACATATTTGGTTGGATAGATGTGATGCGTGAAACCCAGGGTCACAAACTCACATCTATCAACCATATATATATATATATATATATATATATATATATATATATATATATATATATATATATGTCCTAGTGAGCCAGAAACTACCGACGTAGGTTTCACCTAAACGGATCTTCAGGTTTTATTTTTTTTCTTTGGATTAGAAATTACGACATTAGGCAATCTTTTTCTGCCTACTCAGATGTTTTTAGTCTTTTCTATTTTTCCAAATTTTCCCCCCAGATACCAATTTGTTTTAATATATTTTTGTCTGCAAATTGTACTATCCGGGTTTTTTTTACACAAATCGAGTATAGACATTAATATTATATATATATATATATATATATATATATATATATATATATATATATATTTCAGGAATAAGTTATTCCAAAATAAATTTCGCTTGAAGATGGAACAGAGCTTAGTACTTCAATTTAATTGAAGTTTTCTGCTCTTGTTTTGAAACATGAGAACTCTTATGTAGCATTGGAATCATATTTTTAAATAAATAATTATATATATATATATATATGTATGTATGTATGTATGTATGTGTGTGTGTGTGTGTGTGTGTGTGTGTGTGTGATTTTAGCTTCCTTTTGTGCAGCTTTTTGACGTGCATCTACACGTTCGATATTTCAATTACTGACTTTTTAAATAAAACTAAAATTATACTTTCTCTTTCTTGTTGAAATTGTTTAAAATTTTAATTAAAAATTTTTAAATTAAATTAAAATTTTAAATTAAAATTTTAAAATTAAATTCTCAAATTTTAATTTTTAAAATCTGCCTTACGCTGTTATGTGCGTCTCTCCGTGAAAAAGTTGTTAGCAAAGCTAGTCTAATAGATCATTATTGCTATATTGAGATCTGTCATCAATGAATATTCATAGTTGTGGTTTTTTGTAATAGACAATGCTTAGTAAATACCCTTACACTGGGAAGACATGTTTCATCTTTACAAATAATTTCATGTCAGTAAAGTAAAGTAATATCTCTTTTATAAAATCAAATATTATACTCTTACAAAATAAGGCTGTCTTACGCGTATAGAAACACTCTCGAATAATTTGATGTGTTTACCTTTTAATAATAAGCAGCCTTTATACGATATTCAGATTTTATTTCTTTTTCTAAATGATGACATACACTCCAACACAAATTCTTCTCCGTGCTCTCAAGCAGTGTGTCGCCTCTCGCGCTTATTTAGACAATTTAACTGTGTTATCAATGAGGCTTATCAGACATTGTTACGTAGATCTTCGGCAATTCTTTTTAATAACTGGGTTCTTAATAATCGCATGGAAAGAAAATAAATCCTGAAATGTGTACATTGGTTTGTCTTTGGAATTATTTCTGTCATTAAATGCCACATGTAGTTAGACATTTTCTTTTTTAATCAATTCACCCCAAACAAGGCGATGACGTCACTAAGACGCAAGGGGCTACTGGAAGTGAAAAAGAAGGAAAAGACTTTAGAAAAGGAATCGGAAATCCAATTCTAAGCAGAAAATAAGGCATAAACCTCTACTCTTGCTCAAAAGAACGGGAAGGAGTGTGAACCGGATAACAGGCGACCCTATCTACTCCTATTGAGGGAAAAATAATTGATTCATATTAACGAAATGAATGCAGTAATTTTAATTACGAGATTCAGCAGAAATTCCTCCCACATAATGGTGAGACATTATTTAAATGAAGACACCATTGCCACTGATGTCTTATCATTATGTGGGAGGTATTTCTGGGACAGGTATGCGGGAGATGTTTTTGCTCTGCTCAGAATTATTATAAATAACTGAAAATAACTCTTTTGATTCATTTTCATCCTTGTTCTCATATATTCAGAATTGCACAAAATAGATCTTCAAATAAATAAGTCAACACCAGAGGAAAGCTACTGATATATCAATAAATAGTAACGTTGTCGTCGTAATGACTAATATGGAAACGAAAGAAAATCTTTCATGCGTAAAATTATTGTTCATTCACTCATGAACTTCACTTATTTGTATCCGCATGACCGTGTATGACGTTGGGAGATATATTCAAACATGGATCTCGTGAGGATGTGAGTGATTCTCTGTTTCTCCCCTCGGTAGGGCGCTTATATAACTTCCTGTCTTTCGGTTGTCTCATGTGTTGATATTCTAAGCACAACTGAGGTGATCACCTTTTAACCTACCTGGGACAGCCACTGACATCCTGCGAGGTGCGATTCTGTTTCTCGTAGCTATAAGGATACCTTTCAGACCCACTGATGCACCGGCTCCTCTAATGCCCTGGTGTGACACCGAGTGTAAACTCTGCTTTGCCATCTCTTAGGGTGGGCTCAGTATATATTCGGCTCACTTCTCTTAGAACAAATGTTCGTTATCGACATTAATTTCGGTTCGGACATCTGGCATATCATGGCAATCCCATACTATAAAATAAAGGAAATTTAAGCACGAAAGTCAGCAAAGGTCATAAAGAATATAATGTTGCATTTATATGTAAGAAGAATTGGATTTAGCGAATGACATGGAATGCACGCTGTATAGTGCATGGAATGGTGAAATGAGCGTCACTAGTGTTGAATTAAGATTGGATTTGACGCAATCTTCTGCTTTGTTGGATGATTGTCATACTTTCAGTCGTATTCTTACATTACGCGCCACTTGTGTCTGTCTAGAATTCTCATATCTCTAGTATACCCTTTTTACTGTGGTCCGAGAAAACGCCACAATAGTTGCCACTCCAGATATTCAGTGTTCTTTTGTTTCTGGACCCAAACAATCATTCTGCTGCCAAATCTTGTTCGTATCCCCTGGCTGCTACAGCTGCATTGTCAAAACTACACTATCCCTTTAACTATTACGTTACACATAATCATTACGCTGAATCCCTTTCTACAAAAAGTAAGGATGAAGTCATCTTGTGTACCGCTGTTTCTAATTTATTAGGACTAGAGTTTACCGTATTTTTCGGAATGTAAGACACGCCGATATATAATGAATCGCTTTATTTTGAAGACAAAGGTTTTTTAAAAAAATATCATATTTTTCTTTAAATCTAATGGACAAAAACTGAAAATAATACTTTAAAAATTACTTTATATTGTTCGAAACACAATAGAGTTCAAAATATCAAAATAAAACAATAATATAAAGGAAGAAAAAGGAATTTAACGTATTTAGATTTCCTTAATTCGGTAGGAGTCGTAGAAAATTCTTGTTGCATCTATTTGGTCCCTTCCTACCTCATTAAAGCTTTGAAGAATTTGTTCATACAAACATCGAGAGGTTGCAATTGTCTTGTTAAACCACCGGTTATAAAATCTCCTTATATATATATTAGGACTTAAGCGGTGTAATGGTTAGCAAGCTTGTCTCACTAGAACACTTACGACTGAGTAGTGAGTTCGATCCTCACTAGGCGCCCCATGTTTTCGGCCTTATGCCACATCTAAGCGACGCTTAGAAAATCACTATATTAGGATCTTGAATAAGTTCTCGCTGTTTTCCAACATATGGCGTTTCCGGAACTGCGTGCGTATAATTTCAGATGGTAACGCATCTATAAAGAAGTACTATAAGCAAGCTTGAAATTCAGTGTATGTCATTTCTCCGAAGTGTAAACAACTTTGGTTTTCATAGCGTTAAGCATGTCGGATTTCGTGTCAAAAAAGTGTATTTGCGGGGAATTTTACTGCTCTACTTTATTCAAAAGAAATCTGCAGCTGAAGTACACAGAATTCTTGTTGAGACTTTCGGCGACCATGCTCTGTCAGAAACAACATGCAGAGATTGGTTTAGATGTTTTAAAAATAATGATTTTGATGTTGAAGTTAAAGAACGTTCAGGCGCACCGAAAAAGATTGAAAGCGAAGAATTGGAGGCATTACTTCCTGAAGACTCATGTCAGGCGCAAGTTGAACTTGCACAATCTTTAGGAGTTGATCACACAACAGTTTCGAAACGTTTTAAAGCATTAGGAATGATTCAAAAGCAAGAACATTGGGTCCGTACGAGTTGAAGCCGGGAGACGTCGAACGATGTGAACATCTGCTTCAACGGCAGAAAAGGGAAGGTTTTTTACATCGTCTGGTGACCGGCGATGAAAAGTGGATACACTACAATAACCCTAAGCGTAGAAGATTATGGGGTAATCCCAGCCATGCATCAATATCGGCGGAAAAGCCGAATATTCATGGTTCGAAGCTTCTGCTCTGCATTTGGTGGGATCAGCTGGTTGTATATTATGAGCTGCTCAAACCGACCAAAATCATCACAGAATCGTTATCGGCTACAAGTGATGCCTTTGAGCCGACCATTAAAGAAAAAACGGCCGCTATACGGGCAGAGTCACGACAAAGTAATTTTGCAACTTGACAACGCTAGGCTACATGTTGTAAAACGGATGAAAGCCTACTTGGAAACGCTTAAAAAGGAAGTCCTACCTCACCCGCCGTATTCACTAGACATTGTCCCGTCTAATTATCACATGTTCCGATCGATGACACATGGCCTGGCTGGGCAGCACTTTCATTATTATGAAGATGCTAAATATATATATATATATATATACATGCGGGGCGTGTGTGCGCGCGAGCGCGTGTGTGTGTGTGTGTGTGTTTGTATATGCGGGTACGTGTGTCTGTATATTTGTAAGATGCATAATAGCATCCAAAACAAAAGTGAAGGTGATGAAACAAAGTGATGGAAAAACGCGCCATTTAACGCTTTTCTACTTTGTCCCATCATTTCCACACACACACACACATATATATATATATATATATATATATATATATATAGAGAGAGAGAGAGAGAAAGAGAGAGAGAGAAGGAGAGAGAGAGAAAGAGATAAAGGCAGAGAGATATGGTTTTCGTATATCGTATATCGTATATCTATATATATATATATATATATGCACATACATGGATATATACTTACATATATATAACTCCAAGTTCCATATCAGATAACAATTCTACAATTAAAAGAGAAAATGATTTTCCACCATTCTTTCCAAATCATGGCGAAAGCTCCTCTCCCAACCTACTACAAACATACTGCCTCTGAAATAGCCATCCTCATCTCGGAATGGAACCTTTCTAGAATGGGGTGTTTATACCATAGACAAAACTTCAACAAAAAACTGAACAGCCATCCCTGGTTTATCCCTGAATGTACTGCAGCCATAGATCACCATAACCACTATTACGATATCTATCACTGAACGGCGTAGTAGAACATTTGCTGTATTTAGAACTGCCTGCAATCTGAGAAAATGTAATGTATATCTAGCGCACTAGCTGTCCAGGACAAGGTCGAAAGCAAACAAATTGAATCCCACCAGTTCTCGAAAATTTCCAATCAAATTCTCAATAGATGCATTGCATCAGTGCCTACTATCATAAATGACACTGATGTCATCTCACTCTCATCACGATCTTTGTCTCTACGTTAGATGAAAAAGGCCACCTCCTTCTCGACTTCACCCATCTCACAGAGCACAATCTCAGTAATATTTTTACCACGGCCCGTTAATTATCAAGTCTTATCAAAAGTACTGACCCTTAGAAGATTATCTGTCCAGAAAAAAGTTCTTAAGAATATTAACGTTGAGTTATCCCCGATCTTAGCAAAACAATTTAACTGTTGTTTGAAGTAGAAACCCTTCTCAAATCTGTGGAAGGTATCAAATGTATGCGCTCTGTTTTCAAGAGTGAGCGCTTATCTCCGTCTCTGTACAAACCCTTCAGCTTCCTCAGTGTTATTAGCCAACTTTTTGAAAGTTTTTGATCACCTCAACGGGGACAACCATAGGCAACAAGCAGTACGGATTTCTACCGGCTCGGTTCTATCATTACTCCCAAAATCAGTTAGACACAAAACAACAAATACATCTCAAGGACGATCGCATTAGACATTCAAAGGTATTTGACCCCGGGGGGGGTGCTATAGAGTGTTACTGCACAAATTCTCTAGCTATGGAATCACTTTAAATTCCTTCTTAACGGGTAGGTTCTTGAATGTAGTTATTAACGATCAGTCTTCTAAGGCTCAAGTGGTCAACACAGGCGTCCCCACTCCTCTTTCTAGTTTACATTAATGATCTGTCAAAGAGTATACTCCGATCATTTGTGGATATCTATCATGATGATATAGATGCAGCTCTAGATGACCAGAGTCTGGCAACTGATCTCTCCTCTGACCTAGCTCTAACAGTTCAGTAGAAGAAAAACTGGCTGGTCACATTCAATGCATCGAAAACCAAACTAGTGACATTACATCATCACAGATGAACAGACCCTGAAATGTTGCCGATCGCGATGAATGGGAGGCTCCATGACCTAAGTTCTACCCAGTGGAAATCGTACTTAAGATCCATCGCTAAAGATGCTAGAAAAATAGTCGTTTCCCTGACCCCAGTAAGTACCTGACACCTCCTATCTTCTATCTTTACCCAAAGCCAGATCAGGCCAAAAATGGAGTACTGCTACCATTTATAGACAGTCTTCACTTTCTAGTCTTGAGTCCAAAAACGCCTCTGCACCCTTGTGCGTGATAATTTATTTCCCACCCTACAACCCCTTTCCCACAGTCGAAACGTTGCAAGCTATTTCCATGGAAACTGTTCAGAAGAACTACATTCCTTAATTTCACCATTTCTAACCATCACGGCTAAGATCCGCCATGCTACGCACATTGTAGAGGACCACCCTCATTCCCTTCATATTGTATAGATGAGATGTAATTTCCACTCGAAGAGCTTCTTCCCACGAACTGCTGCCTTGTAGCGTCAACTCCCAAGATGTATCTCTGATCACTACTACCTTAACCCGCGCCTCTTACTCTGTAACATTCTACCTTGAGTGGCTCTTGGGCCTTGTACAGATACCATTATAAAAACATGTTTCTAGTACATATTATATCCACGAGACATACTTAGCTCAATTATGAGCGGGAGGCAAGAACTGATGAAGATAGTTTCTTAGAAAAGATAAAGCGTAAATGAAAAAATCTTTTTTTTATAACGTAATCTGAGAACTTATAAAATCCGCTATGCTAAAAATAAGATTTGGGCTGAAAAAGTAAAAATGAAGAGTGATTAATTGTTTTCTTTTCTTTTCTTTTTTTTTTTCTTAAAATAGTCATCTTGTGTATTGATGTGTTTCCTATTCTGCTAAATTTGATCCCGCTCACCATTTTCTTTTATCTCCATATCCCCAATTTTTGTTTCTCGCCCGCAACTGATTCTGATCCAAATCCTGACGAATATTCGCTATTTCAACTCCTCATTACGAACCGCAGTAAGCGTAACGAGAGCCGAAAATGCGGTCTACAATAACATGTTTTCAGTTCTATTTTAGCAGGTCTTCATAAAGATAGCATTATGTTTGAACGAGGTTGTTGGATCATATTTGCCAGATTGAATTAGAGCATCAAGTGGTGTCTAATTGCCGTAATCTCAACTAAAATTGGCTACGAATGAATCAACAAAACAAAAATAAACCCGGGCATCGATTAATTATTCTCTCACAACACCGAAAACGAAATTTAATATTCATCATTAAATATTTGCTTTTAAAACAGTTTCCCCGCATCGATCGATTGTCATTAAGATTTCCCTTTTGGCTCTAATATAACTCCTTCATATTTTCTGTTACGTGCGAGTAAAGCAGCGCGAGGAATTGAGATTTGAGTCTTTTGTGTGTGTAGCCATTTTGTTTTTACGTTTGACTAGTTTTTTTTTTTCTTTTTTTATTAACGTAAGTCAACGTTTAATTTTGTGTCTGGATGTAAAAAAAAAAAATAATGAAACGAACATAGACAAAGACTGTGTTCATTATGAACCAGATAAAAGAAATCAACTCGGAAACAAAACCATGAAGATGTTTCGAAGGTACTTCGCTACGATTACATTATTGGCACTTAGGAAATGTCGGTTCTGATTCGAGAATTTTGTCAGCGTAAAAAAAAAAATGAATCAACATTTCAATAAAAGGAATACAGATTAAATAAAAACGCTGCATTCTTTGGGGGCAATTACAACAAGAGCAAAGTATAACAGTTCATATCAAAGCCTGGAACTCTCAGATCTGATCACTAACTTACTAAGAGGTTAAGTGAGAATTCAACAATTCCATCAAACATAATATCATTATAACTTGATAACGTTTTTAATGAAGGGTTTTAATATGAAAAATATAGCCTCTTTGTTCATTTTTTAAAAAGAAGTTTCACGCCATGTAAAACAGTAAAGTCACTAAGACACAAGGGATTACTGGGTGTGGAAGAATTAGAGACACATTAATATTGAGCGGGAAGAGAAAAGAGTATCTAGAGAGTAGAGAGCTATTAAGATTGCATTTAAATTTTTACAGATTAATGATGTCTGGAAAACATGGAACCGGAAGGGAGTTCCACAAGCGAGAAGTGTGCTTAATCCAAAATTATTGTTTGATCATTTTTTGTTTTGTTTTTTCTATTTTTTTAAACAGAAATGCCATAAATTAACAATAGAAATGTTCAATAATTTAATGGTTGGCCAAGTGATGTCATGGTTAGCGACCTGGAACCGGAAATCAGAGATCTCAGTTCAAATTCCATTTCAGTTCTTCACTTTTGCGCAATTACTGTAGGGAAAGGTATGAATCCGTCTTTTCTCCTCTCCCTATCAGCTATGAGTTAAAATGTAGGGTAGACTGGGTTGGAAACCAGTCTAGGAAAAGAAAACTCTGAATTCAGAACCGTATGTAGCCCTACGGTGGAGTTATGGATAGCGACTCGGATTGAGGAATCGGATACCCGAGTTTGAATTCCCGTCAAATCCATTACATTCACTTATGTGCTAATACCCTTTAGAACGGCATCAATCTTCTTCTTTTACAGGACAGACTGAGTTATATAGCTTTGGACGGCAACTGGTCTACCGCAGAAAGAAATGGCAACCTACTGCGGGAAAAAATCAGTCAGACATGTATCGAAAGATATATGATCGCCTATGCGTGTATCACGCATGGCACGTAACTAACTGATGTAGCCCTGATGAAGAACGCACTATGCTGACAATGAAATGATCGTGGAATTCGGAATGACGCTATCTTTCCGACTGTGGTCGATGTGTTAGATAGAATGGAAATATAATAGTTTGATTCATTAAAGTTGCTTTATTTTCTTAGATTAATAACTTTATATCTTTATTTTAATCATTGATTGGTTGATTTGATTTTTCTTATTAAAGCATTGTATGGAATAATACTTAAAAAATTTGAATAGTGTGAAATTTATTCACACTTTATCATAAATGATATACTGACCAACAGAACATAAAGTAATTAAGAGAAAAAAAATCACGATATTATATCTAATTAAAGAAAAATTTTGAAAGCATTTCTTCTTTTAAAAACAGTGTAATTATTTATAGTCTTATTTGAAAATGGAGCCTTAAAGTTAAATTTAATCTACTTATACATGCCATATTAGAATACAACGACCATCGAAGGAGAATTTGCTTTTATATTGATATTAAATAGCGAATTTCATGAATATAATTAAGTGCATGAAAAAAAAAATCGTTTCCTTCTCTGTTATGTTTATGGTAATGAATTCCGATTACAAGGAACAAATGTTAGAATCCGAATCTTAGTGATTATCAGTAAAATATAGAAAACACTGAGCTACCACCGTTTGTTATTCATCAAAGTTTGCATAAAATTAATATGGCTGATCGTTTCCTCTTCCAATGCTCCGATACGTGTATATTTATATGTCTTACGATATGCAAAACTTTTGAATGTTTTTTTTTGTCCTTTTCGAATGTGCAATTGACTTGAGTAAGTATGTGAACTAAGGTCGAATCAGGAATAATTACCGTTAATGGATATGGTTGTTTTCACTTCATTTTTCCCCACAATTTTTCCTCATACAGGTTTTCCAGAGAGTAGTAGTACCATGGCGTGCATCTAATAAGACGTGTGTATGGAAAATTACAAATAAAATTATATTAAACATTACTTCGATCTGCTTTATAGGCATATACATAAATGGATGTGTAGAAAAGTAAGTATGTGTGTACGTGTGTTGCTTGGCGGGTTGATTGGCGAGTTAAGAAAGTCGAAACGTACGTTTTTGAAAGTAAAAATGAAAATATACGGATTCTTACATTTAGATATTCATGCGAGGGCGGACAAATGCACAGGCACAATATTTAGATTTCCTGATTAGAACACCTCATATATATCCGTGTGTATATATATATATATATATATATATATATATATATATATATATATATATATGTATGTGTGTGTGTGTGTGTGTGTGTGTGTGTGTGTGTTTACGTGTGTTTACGTGTGTTCGAGTGTGTGTGTGTATATTCCTAATACATGATAAATACGTAAATATGTTTTTATCCATTGGAAGACTTTCGTACGTGTATGTAAATCATGTGTCATACAGTTTTTGGTAGAGCTAGGTGTGTACACGCATATACAAATTAGAAATATGGCCGAAGTTCAATGTAACAAGCCCATCTTTCTATCAAATTTATCTTATTATTTATCTATAAAAGATATAATAAATACAAACTTACACTCATGTATATACCGTATTTGCTCACACGAAAGTTAATCTGCATATATTTTATGCATTAACATATACAAACATATACCTATTTTCTTATATAATCCCATGTTCATAAATATACAATAACCGACACAATGTCTCCTGTAGATAAGTATACATATCTACATATATTCACGTCTGCTTTGTAAAAAGTATCAATGCATTTAGACACGCATTAAAATGAAATAGAGAAATGAAGGTGAGTGTAGTAGCTGGGGGCGGTTGTAGATTTGATGGAATCTAATTTAATAGTTTCGTATTTTTGCCACTTTACAAATACCTGTGTATCATTTGATCCCCATTAGCAGGATCCATTTCGTATGCCTCTCTTCCGTTTACTATCTACAATCGATTTTTTCAGACATGTTAATCGATACACGATATATTGGAAACACGCCATGGCCCTGATGTTCTCTGAATTACTCATATACAAATAAAAAAAAGTAGATAAGAAGGAAAAAAAGTAAATCTTCCATCTCCATTAGTAGTAATTATTCACAGTTCGATCAGAGTTCGAATATATTCTTTGCTAAAAATATAATATGATTAATACCGGACAAAAAATTTTATGGTCAGAAGTATCTTAAAATTTTGCTGGTTATAAACTTGTTTATGAATTATCAGAAAAGAAAAAAAATGTTTGTTTTTTGTGCACAAATTGCTCAAGATCTTGTGAAACTTCACTTTGTTCTCTGTGGTCACTTCAGTTCCGCTTTGTTTTCTTTACATTGTGCTAGTATTGATGCTCGATTGCAGCTTAAATTCTCTTCGTTATGAGAATTATCAATCAGCACATAGAAAAAGTTAATTATTGTTCTTTCTTCAACGAAAAATGTTTTTCTTAATTTATATCCAAAAGAAATCATCATTTTAAGACACAAAATGGGGAAGTTTGATATGTAAAATTGAACCGATGTGCATTTTGTAATTAACAATATAAATGGTGAATGAGTTGATTCTAAACAATATTTAAAAAGCCAAATAGAGAAAAAGAAAAATTATTCCGCTTCCACTGATTTAAGGCTTTTATCATGGACAACTGAATGTGGTCCCCACTTTCTCACGTCACTCATCACATACACCTTTGCATGAAATTGCATCATCTAAATTTATTTATATAAAGATGAGTTCTGTGCTTGGATGTGTGGCTGGGATTGTCTCAAATATAAGTTCTATCTGAAAATTATATATATAAATTCAGTAGTTGCGCTAACATCTTCATAAGACAAAGCTCAATTACACACACACGCACATATATATATATATATATATATATATATATATATATATATATATATATATATATATATATATATATATATATATTCTGAACCAGTATCATTCAGGAAAGACTTTCACACCATTTATTTGAACACACAGATATACATATATACATATGTGCTTATATATATATATATATATATATATATATGAAGACGTCTGACGTTTCGGTTTAATAAACCTTTTTCAAGACAATTTAATATTTATTAGACCGAAACGTCAGACGTCGACATTTCTTTCATTTTAACTACATTTAAGGATTTTTGTTTGTTTTTTCAAAATTTCTTCATTCTGTCGGATTTATATCCATTTACACTTGCTTATATATATATATATATATATATATATATATATATATGTTAAGAAATGGACGAGGTCCGACAATTTATTTTATTAAAGACATTTTATTTTATTTAACGTTGTTATTTTATAGATGTATTTAAGCAAATGCTCTGTTTATGATAAACAGTATTAAATAACATTTACCGGCCTGAATGTCGAGAAATTTTCATAGAATCCTGTCTATGAACGAATATTTTCTGAAAATTTCGGACATTCAGGCCGGTAAATGTTATTTAATACTGTTTATCATAAACAGAGCATTTGCTTTAAATACTTGTATCTATAAAATAACAACGTTAAACATAAATAAAAATGTCTTTAATAAATATATATATATATATATAAATCGTAGAACATTTTAAAAAGCCAAGCACTCTAGAACAACTTCCTTGGTACGAACGGCGAGTCTATGGTTTCCTTAATGTTTTGGGACTGAAAAAGCCAATTTTCTATATAAGATTTTGATGGAAATCAGATTTTGGAGAATAATTATACCTAAATAATGCGATACTGAATTAAAAATTAAAACAGTTCCATTAAAATAGAATCTCCAAGATTTCATTTAAGGTAAAAATATGGTTATTTAGCAGAGAAATGCATAACGCGTGGTTGCCTTTGACTTTTTCAATGAATATAACATCGAAATGTCTACGACAGTAAGTTTCTTCTACTAATGACTATCATATATATATGTATATGTGTGTGTGTGTGTGTGTGTGTGTGTTCAGGGTTTTTTTCAAAAGCTATAAGAACAAATATTTTTAAATTTTCGATTAAGTGCTTTGAGTTATGCAATTAAAAAACTAAACTGTCTCTTTTCATGTAAAAAGCGTGTTCTTGTTAGTCTGTATTGTTCAAATTAGGAAATTCTAAAAGGATAACATAGATAGTTTTATTAGTGTTATAAAAATACAGCCTCAGGTTGGCTAATAATTCGGTAAAATCTTTTTTAGGCTTTCTTTCTTCAAAATTACCCACACATTTGCATAAAAAACAGATAAAAAATCAGGGTTCATTTTTGCAGTATTTTTATATTGTAATTTGAGCACTATATTGGAAACAATATCAATTTTTAATTTAATTTCCCTCATTGCAGGCATTTCACTTGCCTTTAAAAATATTTTTTTTAAATATGAAGGTTATTTTCATGAAAAAACAATTTCATCAGAAAAATGCATTTTTATGAAAAAATACAACCAAAAACCATCTGTAAAAATCTCTTGCCTAATTTATTTAGACATATTGCAATCTGGACTTAAATTAGGCTTAAAACATCGTATAATTTTTCAAGAGGAATCTAATTGTAAAATCCAATTTTATATTTTTGCCCAGCGTTGTTTTATATTTACTTCTTTCGATGTTTTGACAAAATTATTTCAGTGATGTATCTTCCCTCTGTCTTTTCTACAAATATTTTCATGCCTACTGCTCTGACGAGTGAAACACTGGTGTCCCAACTGCATGAATTTAAGCGTGCTACTAAGTTGGCATTTCGGTCCCACCCTTTCACTGTCGAAACAGTTAAATGTAACCGCCTCTTCTACTCCAACAGCTTCTTCTCTCGCACTTCTCAACAGTGGAACTCCCATCGCCTTACTTGCTTCCCTGATAACTATAATCTTCAAATATTCAAATGTAATGTCAATTGACATCTTTTGATGCCTTGATCTTGATCGCCGTCCTTCTCTTTATCCTTTCCTCAAACACCCCTCTTTACTCTTACTTTCACCCTCTGTAACCCTCCCTCTTTACTCTTACTTTCACTCTCTGTAAACCCTCCCTCTTTACTCTTACTTTCACTCTCTGTAAACCCTCCTCTTTACTCTTACTTTCACTCTCTGTAACCTCTCCTCTTTACTCTTACTTTCACTCTCTGTAACCCTCCCTCTTTACTCTTACTTTCACTCTCTGTAAACCCTCCCTCTTTACTCTTACTTTCACTCTCTGTAACCCCTCCCTCTTTACTCTTACTTTCACTCTCTGTAACCCTCCCTCTTTACTCTTACTTTCACTCTCTGTAAACCCTCCCTCTTTACTCTTACTTTCACTCTCTGTAAACCCTCCCTCTTTACTCTTATTTTCACTCTCTGTAAACCCTCCCTCTTTACTCTTACTTTCACTCTCTGTAAACCCTTGCGTTCTAGTGGCGCTCCCGCCTTGCTTGGGATGAAATGCTTAAAAAACAAAAAAAATTTCCTCACTCACAAAGTTTATGCTCTATCGTAAATTTTGGTTCGCATTTTTATCTTCTTCTATGTCGCCGTTCCATTCAAATTGATTGAAAATCCAGAAATGGAGTCTTGAAATATGTTTGATGCTTTTGCTTCTCAATAGATGTTTCTAACGATGATTTTTTTTGTTTTGCATATTCTTTTGAAAAGTTTGACATTAAAATGTGTTTTTCATCGGACATTCTCAAGAACATTTCATTTAATCACCGAGCAAATTCATTATAATTTTATTTCTTACCATTGTTGGTTTTATTTGTGATAATAGTTGTATTCGTGTCGACATTGGTAGGTCAGTTAGTATTTAACGATCTCCTCAAGATAAATTTTGTTTAGCTTGAACAATGAACTGTATCTATGAAAAAAGGCAGATAATACAGAAATGCTATTATTTTGCCGAGTCACGTTTTGACTTTTCCTCAGAAACAAATCGTAAAAACGATAACATTTCATCTTAAATATTTTAATCTCAAGTAGTCATACGGACATCATTGTTGTTTGACCAATGAGAAAGGAAAGAAATACTGAAAATTGCTGAATGCAATATATTCTTGCAGAAAGGTGGGTGGTTATCTCATGAAATAATGATGGTAGACGCCAAATAAAAGCTGCAAATGACATCAACGGAAATGTCGTAATCGAAACAACGAAGTATATATGAAATATTGATTCGAAGTTCATTCTTTATGTGATTTTATACCCCCATTATCTCTGGTAGTTACAATCCAAAGCGTAGCCGAATCATGAGATCGAACACTGATCGCTAGTGAAAGAGGCAAAAATACTGTCGCATAAATAACAATTTTTAACCACTGGCGTAGTGACTAAAATCAATACTGACCCTAAGGTAACATTTTGTTCGGAGCTACTTTGAAAATTCTTTCTGTCTTGAATATCTTTTTTGACTCAGCGATACACAAACTTGGCTGTCGTACAAGAAAGTCGTACAAGAAAGTCAAGTTCTGTTTCCAGTGCCAGAATAATAGAGTTCATTAACTCATATTTCCTTAACAAATGAAAGCAATGAATTCAAGTTGGGTAGGGAATTACCAGATGTACGTTACGGTTATCGACTCGGAAAATGAAATGTGCAAACCGAACACAAGTTCCGGTTGGAGCTGTTACGTCCAATTCACTCACCTCTTCTATCCTCACTTTACTGTACTGCTGATTCTAGAAAAGTTTTATGAAAAGATATTAAATATGAAAAAATACTATCTCCTCTTAATGTAACTGCAGACGTGAAAATCAATGCCCTGTTGGCGGTAAATGCTTGAGAGAAGATGCTATCTACTAGGACCGGTGCCTATTACCCTGAACTTCCCGATCGTGATGCGTGGACCAAGCCTGAGTGGAGCCCCGGACAGTGTTTTGGGACCCTCGCTATCTTATCTGTATTTACTTTTTTCTACCTACATTTATACGTTACAAATTAAACTAAACACAACTATTAAAGGATGAAAAATGTTTACATCATTCTGGGATCTTTTTTGTCCATATCTGTAATTTTTTTTACTCATGCTAAGTCTAATTATTATAGATTATTCAATTTTATAACAAGAAAAATCTCAAGTTCATGTTAAAATTTGCCGCAAAATATTGTTGATTTATTTAAGATGGAAAGATTTGTTATGACATGTCTCTAACTTCTATTTAGATAAATTGTATTTATTTTCAATTTTACTAGTTGAATTTTTCACCTATATTGCATATGATCTATTATTGTACATAATTAAGTTACAATACAATTTGTATTTTAAAATAATACTTTTTTATAAAAATTGCGATATACAAAAGTGGGAGCCTTGTATCATAGATTCGGGGGACCTATGTACCAAACCTTTGTGAAAACCAATGATGGGTCAAATATGGTATATGTTGGAGCCACTGAACGACTCTGGAAGCAGAGACATTACAACCGTAAAACATCCTTCCAAAGAAATCCTACGCTAAAGGCGCAATTATAATATTCTTCTTCTTTTATGTGCCGTGTCCCTTCAAGGCGTAGGCGATCATGACTCTCCACTTCCTCCTATCACTTGTAGTTCTAAATGAGTTTTGCCTTTTTCCTATTTCTCCCCAGACTCTGTTCTGTCATCCACTTGCTTCAGCCCGCTAGGTATGTCACGCGTTGCTTCCTCTTATCCCTCTTTCCCTGTGAGTATCAGATTTTCTAAGTCTTCCTTTCTCATTACGTATCCCAGAAATTTCAGCTGCATCTTCCTGAAGTTAAGTACAAGTTTTCTCTTTGTATGGCTAATGAATTGACCGAAAGCACTTGAGAAAAAAATAATTACGGACAGTTTCAGAACTCTCTTAGTTCTTTCCAAAAGAATATGGTAAAAATAGAGTTTTAAGGTATGTTATATTTGGGGATCAAAATGGCCAGTATCAGGAATAGAGAGTATGTAAACAGCGGCGACAGTCTCTTGGCTTGGTAATTGCGTTTAACGCTTTTACCAAGCCACCCTATATATATATATATATATATATATATATATATATATTATAAACCACCCATATATATATATATATATATATATATATATATATATATATATATATATATATATTTCTAAAAAAAAATGTTATGGATTTTTATTTATTAATCCAACAAATTTTATCACCTTTAACGTTATTTTTTAGTGGTAGACGAAAATAAATAGATATATCGTTTAATAAATAGACGGCCGTTTATTTAAATATAGACATTCACTAAAATGCCCATAATATATATATATATATATATATATATATATATATATATATATATATATATGCAAAGGAAAAGTACAGGGAAGTGTTTTACCAGAATGGAAAATGCGACACTGAAATCCGAAGGCGCATTGGGATAGCGAAAGATTCTTTCCAAAAGTTATGCAAAGTATTAAGAAACAGAAAAATTTTGGTAGAAACAAAGAAATAATTTTTTTTAATAATCTATGACTTGTGCTTTATTTGAATTGGTTATCCTCGTGACGATAATCATATGAATAGATTTCAAATTCGCTATGGAAAATTCAGTACGTCTACGTATCGATCTGTGAATATATATGTTTTGAGGCGAAATGAATCCTTCTTAGAAATAAGTAATGGTTGAAATTTCAGAAATATTAAACGCTTTATATAATGAAAATATTGCTTATTCTACTCAATTCTCCACACCTTTACCTTTAATTTGTATTTCCAGCTTTTTTTTGAGTTGTGTATGTATATCAGTTGCCTGATCATATCTATATGAGGATGTTTACGTGATCCATGTATATATTTGTGTGGCTAAGACTAAATGGTCTATAAGACAAAACAGTAGAAACTGGGACTGAAAAACATACTAATTTTTTTTTTGTAAGGCAGTAAAGCTTCTAAGATACAAGGGGTCACAGGGTGTGGAAGAATTAGGAACAGAAACATTAATAATGAGCGGGAAGAGGAAATCAGGAGAGTAGATAACGACTGACATTGCATTTAAATCTTTACAGATTAAAGTTAGCTGGAACGTATGGATCCAGAAGAGATTTCCCCAAGTGAGAAGTGCGATAGAAGAAACTGATGGGATCCCGACTGTGTTTAAATTCAGAAAGTCTACGTCCCATAGTGAAGAGCGATTTTTATTATGTTCTCTACAGAAATGTGGCACAAGGCCGAAAAGGGGATTGGGGAAAGGACGGTCTTCTTCTGTCTTAACTATAACTTAGCTAGCCGCAAGCACTGACCCAATTGCACGAAACAATATTCCTTACACCAAAACAACACATTCATTCGTACCTTTCTTACTACCTCTTTGTCTCTATGAAAATACTAACTAGTCCCCATATTTACAATTCATTGTCTGTAGGGGGAGGGGAATAAAACAACAATTCTAAAAAACTAGCCCCAAAGAGTATTTACAATATCCCATAGTGAAGAGCTAATCCGAACAATTTCCATGAAAGTATTTATAAAAAGAATCACAAAGAGGCAACCTTTCGGCGGTGGAAAGTGACAGAAACCGAGCAGCCAGGTCAGGACTAATAATAATGCTGATACTTCTTCGGATATTATCAAGGAGCTCAATGTAAATAGCAGGACCACTGGACCATATGTGGCAGTAATACTCTAAGCATGGACTAATTTTTTTTATTGGTATTACTCCAAGCAAGGCAGTGAAGTCACTAAAACGCAAGGAGTTACAGGGTGTGGAATAATTAGGAACAGAAACATTAATAATGAACAGAAAAAGAGAAGAGTAACAAGGACAGTAGATCGCGATTGACATTGCATTGAAATTTTTGCAGATTAAAGTTGACTTGAAATCATGAAGCTCGAAGGGAGTTCCACAATCGAGAAATGTGATAGAAGAAAATATTAACATAGAATTTACGGTTACATCTAACTGGATCAATTGTAAATTAATGAGATCTCAACGCCAGTCGAGTACTGCGCTTAAATTCATAAAGTCTAGGTACCAGAGCGAAGTGCTCATCCGAACAATTACCATGAAATTATTTATAGAAATGACACAGTGAGGCAACCTTACGGCGGTGAGAAAATGACTGAAGCCGAGGCTCTAGATAAGGACCAATAATAATGCTAATTCTTCTTTGAATCTTATCAAAGAGCTCAAGATAAATAGCAGGGGCACTGGATCATATATAGGAATAATATTCTAAATATGGACGAATAGATATGTAAGATAGATTCCGGAGAGAAAAGTTGTTTAGCACAACACAGTGAACCAACTTTCTTAGCAGCTGACCTAGCAATGGATTCAATATAGTTTTTCCACTTCATGTCAGCTGAAAACACTAGCCAGATAAGGTATAACAAGTCACTTTCCCTGAGGTTAGCATCAGCCATGCTGATGGAAGAAAGAGGTATCTCTCAGATTATTCATGGAGAGAAGTTTAGTTTTGAAGGCGTTAAAATTAACAAGTTATCTTATGTCCCAGTTAACGGCAGACTTGAGGTCATTTTGTACATCAGCAACCATTTTGACCTAGTCGGACTGATCAGCCTTACTATCGAGGCAGGAGGAAATGGTTGTGTCGTCAGCGTTGATGCCAAGCTCGGAGCTGATGTCATTGGGGAGATCGTTAACCGGGATAAACCTAAAACCAATCTTTGTACCCTGAAGTATTGACAGTTATTTAGAATTCGTAATGAGGCACAGATTTATTCTGTGCTATTTTACGCGAGGATTTTCTTCAGTTAAAAATAAGTGATTAAGAAACAGGAAAATTTGATTAGAAACAAAGTGTACTGAACTGTTTCGTAATATCAGTCCTGCAGCAGTGAATGTTGGACAATCTCTTCACAGATGAAGAGAAATTAAGCAACAGAAATGTCGTTCTACAAAAGGATGCTGAGAATACATTTGAGCAACGAAGAAGTTTGAGAGAAAATGGAACGAACAAAGACACTTAACATCTGAAAGAAATAGGGTATATAATGTTGAAAGATGGCTTGGAAAATTTGACACTCACGGGATAGATTGACATCAAGGACAGAGGAAAGCAACGTATAACCTACTTAACGAGATTGTGTAAATGGATGGCTGAACAGAGACTGGGGTATTGAAAAGACAAACTTTATTAACTACTACTAACGACAAGAAGTCACTTCTCACAAAGAAGCTTGAGTAAATGGATGGCAGAACAGAGAATAAAAAGACAAAATTTAATAAGTGTTACAAATGACATGAAATTGAGAACAATGATTGCCAATATACAGAAGGAACACGGCATATTGAAGAAAGAAAATGAGATCATGTGCATATACTAATGATAGACACTGATATTTTATCTTCAATATGCGTATAAAAAGAAAATGGTATGCTAATTTTAGTATCTTAAGAAGAAGAAAACATTTAAATAATATCAAATAAGGGGCGTATTTGAATTAACTAATAGTATTAGATCGAGGGTTCTCTTTAGTTATCAGAGAGTTTGGATATCTGTATGCAGGCTGTGAAAGTAAGACTAATGATTGTCGTGGTTGGAAAATAATCCAACTATAATTTTTGGATATTGCGAGCGATAAAAATGGATAGCATTAAAAGCAACCGGAAATCTCTGTAGTCTAATCGGCAAGGAGGCAGCTGTCGCATTAAGATAAGCTTTCCCAGAAAAAGGTATGTGAGTTCGAGTCTTGATAGAAGTTTATTTATGAACGACTATAGAATGAGGATCTGAGAATTGCGATAAAAAAACAATTAAAATTGAAATGAAAAAAAAAAAATACCCGTCAAAAAATTCAAAGTTACTTTATGGTTTCTTTACTTAAAATCTACAAACAAAAAATAATCAGTAATCAATGTTTGAAATTGGCCGAAGGAAACGTGGGTGGAGAATGTGGAGTTTAGATAAGAGAAAAATATGCCAACTACATTGACAGCACACAAGATTCATATCACACTCCCTCACATATCTTCATCCCATCCCCACCTCGCTCCTTCTTGTACTACTCTCTCTCTCTCTCTCTCTCTCTCTCTCTCTCTCTCTCTCTCTCTTTCTTGCTTCCAGTTACCTCTTATTCTAGCCCTTCTCTTTTTATCTCAACTTTTTCTTTTACTTTTTCTCGCTCACACCCACCATAGCTCTCATTCCTCCTCTCTCTCTCTCTCTCTCTCTCTCTCTCTCTCTCTCTCTCTCTCTCTCTCTCTATGTCTCTCTCCTTTAAAACTAAAAACGAGAGATTTTCCTTCCATTTCCGCTACTGTCATCATATAAAATCCTCCGGATATTTACTTAAATTATATTCCTATGAAAAAAGAAAGAAAAGGAACGAGAGATAGAAAGATGGATAAAAATCTTTTTAGAAAGATTAAAGTGTAAGAAAATAGATAGATAGATAGATAGATAGATAGATAGATAGATAGATAGATAGATAGATAGATAGGAAGGAAGGAAGGAAGGTAGAAAGAAAATGAAAAAAAAAAGGTTTGATGATGTGAGTATAGAATGTGGCGCCGTATTGGTAATAAAGAAGCAGTAACAGCCAGGTATAGTTGCTCATAGGGTCGAAACCTGATAGGTGCAGTGCCGGTTAGTTAATCGAACGAATGATTGGTACATTAACAAAAATTTAAATCGTAGTCGTTTAAATCGATTACTTCTCGTGTTTGTAGACCTCCCGCCTAAAAAGAGGAAAACTTTGCAATTTTATAAACTTAAATTTCATTTTGTTAATACACATTTTTTTCAAAGGATCATGTGACTATTTTTATTATTATTATTTCATTTCATTTTATTTCAAATGGCTCCCCACGATTTGAGCTTTTGATTTGAAGTCTGTTAGCAAAAGACCTATTAGCGTGTTCATGCCAATGAATTGGGTCTTTGTCAGAACTTACATTAAATGGAGGAAAGGAGGGAGAGAGAGAAAAGAACCCATCACCGTCATCACGAGATTGGCCCACACCGCGGGCCATTTTCGTTGCAAATGCTAAAAAAAAAAAAAAAAAAAAAATCAAACACTTTTCGATGACTCGTTACTCATTGCATTCATTGTGCAAAGATTCAAGAAAGTTTTCTTAAATTTTTGTAATAGCATTGATCTTAGATTTCAGAATGGTGCAAACTTTGATTGTAAAAGACAAACAACTTAAGGCAAACTACGTCAACCTCAGCCAATTTCTCAATCAATTATTTACTAGTGCATTGCACTTGCGTCGCAGGGTTTCTGCTTTTTTCAAAATTCTTAAATTCTTTTATGGCCAATAGAATATATATATGTGTGTGTGTGTGTGTGTTATGTGTATGTGTGCATGCTTTTTGTCCATGTTGTAACTTGTTTATTAATTAATTAATAAACAACTATTTTTAGACAGCTAAACCAACGAATAAATTTCAACGTTCGCTTTTTATGAAATTCTTTTACATTTGTTTTTTTTTTTTTTTTGTCCAGTTTCTAGAGAAGTATGGAAAGGGACAATTTTATTGTATTTCCGTATCTGGATAATTTTCCTCTTTCCCATTAATTAACTCAAAATAAATTCATTAAAAAATGTCTGCATTACCGCGAAGAATTGAAGTACAAATTGAATTATTTCTTTAAAATTTAAAAGTCCATTATTTCATTGGTGAAATTTATATTTGATTACACACGATAGAGATTCTAGTACTAGTAAAATCTTCAATGATAACTAGACACAAATACGCTTATTAAACGATCAGTATTTATAAGAAAGATAGTAACAAAATAAATTTTTAAGGTTTCTTGTTGTTAAAAAGAATGACTTAAAAAAGCAGGAAAAATTACTTCCGGTCACACGTATCCTTCTGAAAGACAAAATTGAGAAGACGCTATAAATATTGCTGCACCAGTGTTGTGGGGAAATTCTCATCTCAAACTTGAAGCACGGACTGACTTTTTCCTCTTTCATACTTTTCTATTTAATATCAGCGATATTTTATATATATATATATATATATATATATATATGTGTGTGTGTGTGTGTGTGTGTGTGTGTGTGTGTGTCTTTGAAATGCGTTCAAATGTCCTATCGATACTTTCAGTTATTCTGATTTAAATCAGATCCTCCAATTTTTTTTCCATTTATTACCAGAGTGATTAATATTTTCATCTGTATGCTAATTATTCATTGGTCATTTTTTTAAAATTCTGTAGAATGTTATTAAAATGTCAGACGAAGTCATTATAAAGTCTTCTTTTTTTAAATATATCTGTACTTTCACAGATTATTGAATATATCTCTACATTCACGATGTTAAAACGTCAGTGTGAAAATATAATTAAATAATCTGAAATTAGTTTTACTGCACTTTCGATTTCATTGTGCCATCACCTGGAAAGTAATATTATTATAGATGAAACGTGAATGAGTAATTTTCTTTTGAACAACTGTGAAACAATGATGGGATATGCGGATAATGGTAATGCATCGTAATAAGCAGATAATGAAGAAAAGATATCTGTAAAGATCCACAATTACCTACATTCTGAAGTGACTTGGCATTAAAAAATGATGACATGGTTCATAGCAAAATTATCTTCGCCCAAAAGATATGTTCAATATAAACTTACAGATTTATTTTAAGACATTTTTATGTTTATACATTCTTTTTTATAAAAATGTCTAAAAATAATTGTCGGACTTTGTCCATTTCATAATGTGTTAAAGATTTATTTAAACATTTTTTTTTAATTCGCAGAAAAATTTTTTTTTTATTCCATCCAAATATTTTCCTTTACATTCTTCTTATTTATTGCACCATAGCATTATATTTTCCAAAAAAATTTTTCATTTAAATGATAGATAAATCCATTAAAGGTTTCATGAATTATAACCTGATTAAAGAGGTTTTTATTACGGAATCCAGGCAAATAACGGAGTACATAAATCCACTATATTCAACTGACACGATTTATATATCATTTTTCTATTGATTGATTTCTTTTCTTTTCTTTGGGGGGTGCGGCTTGTCAACCTTTTGCAGGTTATTTAAAACCAGAAAATATTTTTAGATTGCAAGAATTTGACGGGGACAATGATGATTTACAAGTCCTACAAACTAACCCGTAGTGGAGAAGTAGTAGATTCATTTCCCAAGGGTATTTGCTCTTAAGTGAAAATAACGAACCCGAGTGGAATTGGAACTCGGATCTCCGATTTTCAATTACGAGTCTGTATCCATTACACCACCCGTACATCCAAGCTCACAGCACCTGATATCCCCAATCGATAACCCATCTAGGTGCTGACCATACACAACGTTGCTTAACTTCGGTAAGCGTACGCAAGCCGGTGTTTCGATATATGGGCGTAAGCATTTATATTAAGAAATGAAGGGAAAGAGATATTTTGAAAATGATCCCGAGTGAAAGTAGAAAAATCAAAATTATCAATAATTGATTAATTAATGTTGCTTAACTTCATTGACTTTACGAGAACCGATGTTTCAAAAAGATATGGCCGTAAGACTTCCATTTGTCTAAAATGAGGACCAACATTACCCGCAACAAAATGACATCTGGTATCCCGCAAAATGAGTTCTGTCTCTTCGAATTTTAAACGTATCTTTTAAGCCGCTCTTTATGCGTACATTAATTGTTTGGTTACTTTGAAGGAGGTTATAATGTATAAAATCACTTATTTAACAAATATCCATATCTTTCCAAGTTTTTAAACTGCATTCAACGATTGTTTATATTTTCTCTCACTATTTCATTTATCATCGCAGTTTATGATAGCACGCAAAAATAGATCAATTTCAACATAGCTAACGCAGCCCTTTATACGTCTGATTATTCGTTCTGCATTCAATTCAAATGCAAATCGTTTTACAAACTGGGCATTTGCATCTTGTTAAGCACTCTTAAATGATTTAAAATGGCGCCATGTTGTATCGGCTGTTTTCTTTTATCACCTATATTATAGCGGTGTGATCATGTCTTGTAATATTTACGTTGCCCTTGTCCTATGGTCACTCCAAATAGCGAAGAATTTGTACTTAATTGAACTCTAGCTTGTACGAGAGCCAAGATTATGATTTATGGGAACGTCAAATATTCTATTAACTTTGAGTCCGATAATTTAGAAAAACGTTTTTAGTTTTCAACAATACTAAGAAGGAATGAGAAAACGAAGTTGTATAGACAGTACATAGCAACGATAAAATTTTATTTATCAACAATCAAATGAAGCATACAAATGAGCATTTATAAAATTGTATGAGGCGGCTCTTGGGAAATTCTGTTTAGCGTTCACAGTTTTAAGTTTATCATTAGGTCAATTAAAAGGATTCTATAAGTATGTATGTGTGAGAGAGAGTATATGCACATATGAAATAGGACGTTTAATTTTACAACGGCCAGTTTTCAATCCGCACCAGTCGATTGCATCGTGCATGACACTCGGAGTTGTGCTACTGGTGAAAAACAAAATCTATATTTATTAGTAGTATAAATGTTATCTCTGTTATTATACTGAGCACTATTTTATTATCGCCAACACTCAATGTGCGATACTTATTATATATATATATATATATATATATATATATAATATATAATATATATATATTTATTTTTTCCCGTATTTTTTATCATTTTCCGGTTATTTAAATATAAATTTACATTTTCTGAGTACTTTCGCCTATCACGAGTCGTTAACAAAGACTTTTTTTTTTGTTATGTCAGTCTCTTCATTTTCAAATATCACCTTTTCGCGTCTACATACATACACACACACATATATATGTGTGGTGTGTGTGTATGTATATATATATATATATATGTGTGTGTGTGTGTGTGTGTGCGTATGTGTACAGGGTGCATATATGTGTGTGTGTGTGTGTGTGTACAGGGTGCGATGGATAAATTGTCGTCTAAATTAGGAAAATGAAAATAACACTGACATCTCATTTTAACAAAATTTCGTAAAAATATCTTGAAATACGAAAGTGTAAATTTAATCGCTATTGGCTTCAACCACGGCCTCAAGGCGTCTTCGGAATCTCCTGCAATTCTTCTGCATGGTCGCCTTGTTTAAGTTGGTGAATGCTGCCATAATCCTTGCAAATCAGTTCTTCGTTGGTGTTACAAGGAGTTTTGTTAGTCTTTCACTCAACTGCGCCCTACACATAATAATTAAGGGGGTTACAGTCTGGTGAGTTAGGTGGCCAGATGTAAGTGGTGATGTGGTTGCAGAAATTGTCTGACAGTCATCTTGTGTGGCACGCTGCTGAGTCCTGTTGTCAGATATAGGGTCTTACAGCGGCCACCCTCTTGATCCAGGGCAGCACTACCTCCTCAAAGCACTTAATGTAGGCCACCGTGTTGAGTCTGAGGCCACCATCAACAAATTCGATAGTTCTTTTCTTATCAGAAAGATCAGAGTGAGTTTTCCGAGTTGCCGTATATTCGTAATCACTCAGGTCAGCACAACTCCCTCAAGGCACTTGATGTAGGCCTCCATGTTAAGTCTGAGGTCCCGTAGGAAGATGAATGGAGCCATAACATCGCCATCACTAGTAATCACTCCAAACACCTTCGCAATCACCGTTAGAATAATCCAACTCTTTGCGAACCCGATCCACTCTGTAGATTGACAACCAAACACCCTTCAATGCTCGTATTGAAGCATCCGGCGCGAATGTCAAGCGGTACAGTATGCCGTTTCGAAATTTCTAGCAGTGTGAACTGCGTCATGGTGCTCTTTTCCCCCACAGACGTTGCTCAACTGATCCTACTATACTGCGCAGTCAACAAACTCAAAAGCAAACAGCGCGCATGCGCGGAATTAAAAATATAAAATGATGACAATTTACTCATCGCACTCTGTATATGTAGTTTTTTACTCTTTCTCACCAAATCCCTTATTTTTCCAACATTCGAATTGCCCTGTTTACCAAATATAATTTTATGAAAAATTATCCTAAGTTTCCTGTTGAATATCTCTTCCGCGAGTAAATTTCCCATTAGTTTATAGATTCGGGTTTGCTTTATAAAGCAAACGGACTTTACCGAGTTATAAATTGAAGTAATTGAACTGTTCCCATATTCTCTTCTTTTTTTTTTAATTCTACATGTCTCATAAAATGCTATTTCTTTTTAAGTTTTAGCATTAAAAGCAACCTTTTTTCGAAGGCGTTTCTGAAAACTTATTTTAACATTATAATCAAATACTGTTTCCGAAGAGCTTCCTGAAAAAAATTTTTACTCACTACTAAAGTTTTAATTGATCTAGCAAGTCCATTTTGCTAACCATTGCCCAACATTGAAGTGCCCAAATTGTTATATCTTGTGTCTTACAAGATAACACAAATATTGTTTAGGTTCACGTTTAAAGATTTCCTATGTAAAGAAAATTTGTCTTTCTTTCTTATTAGAATGACATTATATTTTACTGAAGCATTTAAGACTGGATTTGTTCTTTTCTGATTACTTCCGCATTTGTAACATTCATGATTTTTGAAGGGACAATAACTGGCATAATATCATTTACCACATTCTCAATACAGCTTTGGAGTCTTGTAATTATTTCTGATAATGTCTCCATACATTTTACTTGTCGATGTGCAGATAGTGTAATGAATAGCGGCTCGGAGTTCGAATCCCAGTTGGGTCCATCACATTCATTGATATGGAAATACCTTTGGGAACGGTAAAAAATCAATCTCCTCCTCCTAGATAATAGTAGGACTTGCGTCTGGAAAAAAAAAGTTGTTAATGCAATAATCATTTGCAAATCACAAAAAAAAGAATTATTCTTAGAATTCACAATATATTTTGGTTGATAAAGCCGTAAAACCAAATCAATCAACCATGGTTTTTTAGTTTGTTTTCTTTTAACCACAGGCTGGTGAATTGTTACTGAAGTCGAGTTTTTAACTTTATTAATCTTTAGTAATCTTTAGTGCATTGACAGACTGTTAGATCTTGTTCAATTTTATAACAGTTTTGTTCGAATACCTGCGTCTTTGGTTTATTTAATTCTTTATTATTTATTTAATATGAAGCTTATAAGAATTGAATTTTTATCGGTTTCTTTCGTTTCAATATTACACAATCTCTATTGACCATATTTGCGTAAATATATTTACGTCGTTATTCACAGTTTTTTTAAGGCACCCGCACGGCTAACATGTATTAAATAGGGATGGGTTTAACATAATTTTCAAGCTTAGAACCGAGGTAAATTTTTAATTTTTATAGGCTTTACAATAATAAAGTGTTTTCGTGAGTCAACACTCTTTATGCTTCACACACGCACACACGTACACACACACCCAGAGAGAGAGAGAGAGAGAGAGAGAGAGAGAGAGAGAGAGAGAAACAAAAATACACGAATACTGATAGCTAATATGCCAAAGAGAGATCTCCTCAAACCAGAAGAGTTCCGATTAAATTGAGACGTATGGTAAGTATAAATAAAATTGACCTTTAGACAAAGATTTAGATTAAACATTATATAGCGTCTTCCAGACTTAAGCCATTTGTTTAGGTAAGCTAAAATTTTCACGTTCTTTATCGTTCATTTTCTTAAAAAGAATCTTCTAATGAATTCTTGCGATCTTTTTTAATATCTTCATAATGTTTATACCACGTTTAGAAACTTCATTTTCAAGGTCATAAATTTAATTTCAGCACTAAATTTGATAGTTTTGTTTGCTTTTGAAAGATGTTTTTAAATTCTCCCATTTTATAACTTCGGAATCCTACGTGTTACACTGTCATCGAGTGTTAGTTATAAAAATTCAAATTCTCCTCGCCAATATTGTATCTGGATGAATTCGTTTGCTGCCAATGTTGACAAAAATAGAGGTTGACTGACTATTACAATATTTACATCTTTATGGTTCTTTAGTAACACTAAGTAATAAAGAAAATTTCCTTATTTAAACTGTAATAATGTAATATAAGTCCTCCGATATGGCAGTGAATGCTGGACAATCTCCTCGCAGATGAAGAAGTGATTTGAGGCAATATAAATATGGTTCTACAGAAGGATGCTGAGAATCCCATGGACTGACAAACTTTTTCTTTTTTAAAGAAAATGGAAACAAAAAAGACACTTATATTTAGAAAGAGACAACTGAAATTGCCAGACAACATACTCAGAAAAGAGGCCTTGGAGAATTTAAAAGGGAAGTGACACAGAGCAAAGCAGCGAATAAACTACTTAATCTGCCTAATAAGCTTGTATAAATTGTTGGCAGAACAGGGACTAGAAAGGGTAGAAAAAAGGAAAAACTTATTCAAAAGACATGAGGCTGTGGAGAGCCATAATCACCCACGACCTGAAGGGACTTGGTCTATCCAAGAAGAACGTTCGCTTTATCCGCCAAACGACATGCGTTTCATATTTCTTTACAATTTCTAGGCGTGTTCCTCTAGAATTGGTAGGAAGTGTATTTGTGTGAATATCCAACATTCTCATTAAACCTTACGCCGTCTTCTCTGATGGAGTACAGCTTTTAAATCTTTATCATTGATTAATAGTTTTGGTCGGCTTCCTTATTAATTTTCAGATTTGAAATCTGCAATTGAAATTTTTTTTTAAATCAAAATCTTACTGATTATTTTACTTATACGTGTAATTTAAAATCTTTGCCATTTAAGCTCCATTATGGCGATTTTCGAAACGTAGCTCAGATGTGGCACAAGGCCGAAAGTATGGGGAACCTAGTGAGAATCGAACTCACTACCCAGTCATAATTGTTCTAGCGAGACAAGCTTGTTAATTATTACATCACGTCGAGGTGCCCCGCCTAAACTCCATTATATCCTGTTTAAATGTAAGTAGTTAAATCAAGGTCCGTAGCCTAAATTAGCATTTATTTTGAACAAAAAATATCTTTTTCCCCGCATAAACAATTTTTGCCAATGCACTTCTCTATTAATTACATAAATCTATAATTATGCGGTGAAAATTTCACATCAAAATTCAGTTAAGCTACAGACTTATTGATTCAGTTAAGCTACAGATTTATTGATTCAACTTTGTATATAATTATAAAACATAATGAGGAAAGAGGGTTTAGAAAATTTGATGCTCACAGGACAGATTGAAGGCAAGAGGAACAGAGGAAAACAATGCATAACCTACTTAGAGAATTTGAGTAAATGGATGGTAGAATAGGTTTTAGGAGCAGTAACAAAAAGATAAAATTTATTAAGAGCTACAAAGGACAGAAAATTGTGAAAAGCCATGATCGCCAACGTCCTGAAGGGACACAGCACATAGAAGAAGAGAGAAAATAGAATCAAGAAAATTTATTGTTGAATGTCAGTTGTGTGTCATGCGTGATACACGCTTAAACGATCATGTGTCTTTCGATACATGATTGACGAGACAATTTTTTTTCCGCAGTAGGTTACCATCCAAGGCTATAGAACTCGGTCTGTCCTGCTATTTACCATAGCTGAGGGAAGAAGAAGAGGATTCATACCTTTCCCAAAGGTATTAGCACGTAAGTGAATGTAATGAATTCGACTGGAATTCGAACTCGGCTCTCTGATTCCTCAAACCGAGCCGCTAACCACCACGCCTCTACTGTTGAATGTAATACATATAATCAAAGTTACTTTAAAAATGTTAATATTTTGGAAAGAGATTAAATCAAAATCGGTAATATCTTGTTGAAGAGTTTATTTTAAGCATTCACACACACACAAACAAACACACACACACACTCACACAAGATTTGCATAAAATTGACAATATGAGCTGACATTGCTGCTTAGGGAAAAATTAACTTTCCTTCTTGCTTACTCAGCATTTTTTTCATATGTATATGTATAAAAACCGATGTATTTAATGAAGTTCCGAAATTTATTATTTTTATACAGTTTAAATCTAGTGACGAGATAAGATAGCATAAAAGCCTTTCACCAAATTCACCAAATTTTCACTAAATTTCTATTCTTTACAGTTAACTTAGGACAGGAGCTGATTTTGTTTTTTTTTTTTTGGGGGGGCGAACAGGAAGCCCTTCTCGAAAAAGCTGATGTTTGGTTTGGGTTATTTTGTTTTACGGCATATCAAACTCAGTAGGTTATTTAATGTCGAAAAGATTTTTTAGGATAGATTTGTATGAATAGAATATGAATTAAATCTTCTTTTAAAAAAAATGTATTGCTGCTACTTTTGCTATAAAAATCTATTTTTATACTATCATAAAGTTTTTATCGCAGTTGGTGATTTCTTTTGTTTGGGAGGTTCACGATTTGCCTATAGCTGGAACCCTAACAGGTGCTACTACTCCGGGTCAGAGTAAGTCTGGGAACAACACCAGTTCCCGGCTCCTCAAACGCTCTAATCTTCCAACTGCCGGATGTTGTTTAAAGTCATAACCAAGACTGAGCTGCTTCGTCATTTGATCAAATATGGGGAAGTGAATAAAGCCAAAAACTTTTCTGCTTTCCTTATGAAATGTACACATGAAATTTAAACCCAGTCTTTGAAATATCCCAAATAAAGCATAAATTTAAATGTCTCCGACTTAGTTTTAGTCCATAGTAAAATTTTCTCGTTTTCAGTATTTAAGAATTTGCAGCTATGAAGTTGTTATATAATGGGCGTATCAGAGTGTCAGTTATTAATGCATATACACACGTAAGCGGCATGAAGCATTAAGGGCTTAAAACCAGATTTATTTTACGGAACATTCATGAAGCAAAGCGAAATCTTTTCCATAATTTTTTTTAGTTTCTGATAAGGAGCAATGCACTGAAATCTCCTTTCAATTAAAAATATTTCAAGCTCTAAGTAAAAATAGATCTACGCTCGCACATAGATATACTGAACTGCGAAAGAGTAGTAATAGCATTGAACGTAAATTAAATCAAATTAAAATTACAAAATAAAATTAAGCAACAATTTAGAGCTTAAAATATTCCACTTAATTTTTAAACAGTTTATATTTTTCTGATCCAATTAATTGAAATGCAAGTGTTCACTTTGACAAGTTTTCTCATATGAGCAGAAATGTTGATACCGGCTCGAAACATTCTGATCACATGATGTTTTGTGATGTGTTAGCGTCCTAGGGTCTGTTCCCGATAATAAAAATAATGAGGTTTAACGCATAAAATATATGCATAATTCATATTATGTGCATAGTTCATATGTTTAATGCATAAAATGTATACATAATTTACATTATGTATATACTACATCTAATGGTTAATGCTTAAAATGTATGCATAATTCGAATTATGTACATAATAATTATAATGTCTAATGCATAAAATGTATAGATGGTATTAATCAGCTATATAGGTCTTATTTAAAATCTGATTTGATTTTCCCGTGTGAAACAATAACAAGCGCGTCACTGAAGCAGCACCTAGACATATTTCTACGCGCCGTCATGTGATAGAGAGAAGCAACAAAGAAAAATTGTAATGTGATTTTTATTCAAACGTAAAATACATATTTAAGCAGGAATATAACTTGCCTCGGCATTGAAAATCGATCCACGAAACAGTACCACTCTTGGACAAAAAAATCAGACATTTCTTTATATCTGCTTACGATGTGCTTATCTTAAGAAATATATTCTAAAGTATGGATAGTACGTGGGACTAATTAAATTTTCTTGATCAGATCCACTTCCCCAAATCAGTATTTCAATGAATTATGATAAGAATTTATTTTAAAGGTTGAAAGAAACTTGAGAACCAATGTCCAAAGTGTGTTGAAAGGTAGGGTGAATATATGGATGTGTTGAAACGAAAGGTGTATATATGGATGTGTTGAAACGAAAGGTGTATATATGGATGTGTTGAAACGAAAGGTGAATATATGGATGTGTTGAAACGAAAGGTGTATATATGGAATAGCATATATATTTTATGACGCTAGGTAATTCCCTTTCGTTCGGCTGAGAACTCTTTAGCCCACCTAAATAAGTAAATATTCTCACAAATCATACGATGCTATTCTTTCAACATTTGCCCAATATTTCCTGCTTTGGAGATGAATGACAGTGCTAGTATTTACAAATGTTGCAATATTTTTATTTCACTTCTGGGATATGCTCATGCTATAACACGAATTTATCTGGTTCAGTGCTTAATAACAATGTTAAGTATTGACAAAACGCAATTAAAAAATAATGTAAAAAAATAACATTTCAACTGATAGTGGTCTACTTTTCGTATTAGCCAAAAATTTGATCTTTTTCACTGTATAAAGTATTAACATTCTTTTCACGGGATCAAAAGAAATGACTTTAAAACTGGAAAATAATCAGAAGTGGATGTTCTCAAATGACATTGAAACTACTTTAATCGCAAATTTCTCATGCATTTAATTACGTTAATTCCCATTTCCAAGATGAATATGATCGATAAGTGTTTAGGAATTAAAATGTCATTCAAATTCGAAAAATCCAGAAGGAATATGTCTTGCTACTAAATCCAAATTGCTTGCTTTAAAAAAGAATTTCGACTCACAGTATTTTCCCTACATACAGTCGAAATCATTTTGAAATGAAACACAGGCATTCGTTTTCATATTTCAGCATGAAAGCCAACATCCAGAAGTGGAATACTTTTGATCAGCATTTGAATCAGCATTTGAATGCGAAATAAAAAGAAACCATACGTGTGTAACCAAGTTGAAAGTCCTTCATAAAAAAATGGAGATAAAACCATGCAATTATTCCGCATATGAATAATTGATTCCGAAACCTGCTTCACAAAATGTTCTTACCTTTTTAAGACAAAGAATTCTTAATATACAGCCGCTGTGAACGTAGACATACGTGAATCTAAAATTAATTTACGAAACTCAGTGTGTTTTTATGTTAACCATGGATGCTCCTAGGCATTGATTAGCATCAACTATCAATTGGTAGGCTGTCGAATGCCGACCTAGAAGGTGCAGTTGCGACAACAACACTCTGACAAAAAACAGTAAACATAACACTCCATTAAAATGTTGTTGGAATTATATTACTTAAAATATAAATAAATATTTTATCTTAGTTCTCTTTATTACAATTGGCTTATGAATGGAAAGACTTTATGATTTCTCCTGTTAGTATTGATACAAAGTTTGTGATGTTGATAAAAGTCAGTAATTTAGGATTTCATTAGCCTAGCTGATGCTATTCCCGAAAACACATGAAGATCATTCGGATGATCTTTGAGATATCTGTAATGCAAAGAATGTCAATTAATTTAAATTCGTTTTAAATAAAATTGACAGTATTGTGTCTATATTGATGAAATTTGTTATACCATATGAAAAAAAACTTTTAATAAGAATTGATAGCTTTATTTAAATCACTTATATAATTATATTACTTTTTAGATTATCAAACATAAACTTAAAGTGTGAAATTACGGAATAATTTAAGAAATTAATGTAAGCTTAATTACTTCTTTATTAAAAAGAAATAAAATTTCGAACTGAACTCATAGCATTAATGGCCTGCGAGACTAGTTTACTAACCGTTGCTCCACGGTGAGGTATCAGTATATTTTAATATCGTTTTTTTTTTCTTTTTTATTCTTTTTAGAATGGGAATTAACCTTATTCACTCTTTTTGGTCCCACTTTTTCAAATCAAACGTTATTATGTGTTCTCTACTAAAAATATTTTATGACAAAGACTAATTAAAAATTAGCTAGAATTAATAATTAACATTATGAGTACAAGATCATCCATTCCAAGGGAGATAATCATGGAAAAATTAATCTTTTTTTATGTTATCCAATTTAACGAAAACGAAAACAAAAAAAATAGTTTTTGCACATTTCCGACATATTTTCAAAACTTTTCCTTTTAATTTTCTTCATTTCAAACCTGTTTTCCTCGTTATCCAATAACAAACCCATGCGAGTTACATGTTTCCGTCACACAAGACATGCGGATTGTATTGATTACCTAGACGTAGGTTCATAAAGTACTTGTTATGTTGATTTTTATTTGGGTTTGGCTATTTACAGCGACTATAATGGAGATGACTGAGGGTTGGGATATTTTTTTTTTAATCGTCACGACTTTCTCTCTTCCCTTTCACCTCGTCTTCTTGCACAATCATCATATATATAATGGTTATATTATGTGTTTTTGTAGATTGTTCATAAATAAGTAAATTTACTGAAAACATGTGCATTTTGATTCCTTACAAAAGCTGCTTTGACATAAATCGTGAAAGGAAAGAAAGTCTTATGCGATTTTTGACAATATAGTAAACCTTTAGATTAACTACATTTCCCTAATTTTTATTGATTTGCAAGGACTTTTAATATTTATCCAATCTTTTTATTGAACTTGTCACTGAACATCATTTTGAATGAAGAATAATTTAAGTTTAGGAAGAAATAATGAAAGAGAAATATTAATTCATTCGTATAGCTTTTAAGACAAGGATCTAAAATATTAAAATTCACATTATACATAAGTTAAGCTGAAATACGTACATAGTTTTAGAGGCTAGGAATAATTCTGTGCTTCAGGCATATTTATCAGTTAGCAAAAATAAACAGTTTTATTACAATAACATTCTACACTAATTGTAAAGAGTTACAAAAGCACTGAATTGTTGTAATTTCCTCGGAAAATGTCGGGGTGAAAATTTGTATATCAAGCTTGTATGATTGATTGTTAGTTTATAGGACGTAATGGAATTCAGGATGTGTGTTTGTTTAAATGAATTTCAAGTGTCACAAAATATGGTACCTTATATGTATAACCTGATCTATTATCGTGGAAATTGGGAGTCAATTTATACATATGAATATATACTTCATATAACAGACAATCTAAAAACTAAACTGAATTTTTGGAAGAGTGTTGTTTTTCTTTAGAACTAGAAGTAACAATAATAAAAAAGCAATAATTGCAAATATATAATATAAAATATAAAATGAATGATTTAAAATCTGTTGTTTTCACTATTATGTCTATGATAGAAAACCAAATATATATAATGTTCAGGAAATGTGAGTTTTGTAGAAAAAAAACCCTTAACATTTTAGACTGTTTGAAACAATAAAACGCTTGGTTAAAATAAAATTAATAATAAAATCACAAAATTTTATCTTGATTAAACAAAAGTAAATGAATGTCTGTTTTGGCAGAAAAAAGTCCTGAATTTTGTAAAACTGGGCCAATACTTGGGTGGGTTTATGTCAGGGACAAAGATTTAGAACTTTCAATCATGCAAGGAAAACGTTGTAAAACATAGAAATATGGAAAGTGGTTTCTTATCAAGCGCCAAATCTAGACGGATACAGCACAGTGGAATACGAAAGATGGATAAGTCATTATGATTCTAGAAGCAGACATGTTGGCTTTGGGACGAGCAAATATATCGGATGACGAACATGTGAAAATGTAATTTGGGAAGGCTGTTAGTGGAGTTTCCTCTCGTTTCTAACGGCTATCCATCGTTACTCATTCACCCAGTCTAACCAAAATAGCGTTACCCGAACAGACACGTTTGGTTGCCACTGATAGACAAAGCACATGCTGCCCTGGAAATGAACATCGGTAATTATCGAAAGGAAAATCCTTCCTTTCTCGTGCCATTCTCTTCAGATATAAAGTACAGTACAAATTATCTGTATTCCGATTTGTGGATTTTGCCCGTGTATGGTCCCAGACTATTCGCCGGTTTATACTAGACTTTTTCTAAAATTGAAGGATTTCGGGAACGATATCAACTCTGGCAAATCATTTCACCTCACCGAATTAATGAATGATTAGCAGAGTCCAATATGTAAATAATCAAACGGTTAACTAAAATATGTTTTTAAGTCATGCCATTAATTATAGCCGTTTTTAGTATGAAATGATGATAATTGGTAGACAGCTAAAATGTTGGGGATACATTATGAGAAAAGATAGCTTGGATAATTTAACACTCACAGAACATCGAAAGTAAGAAAAACACGGCGGGAAACATATTTGACAAGTTGGTGCAAACGGGGGAAAGTGTACCATGAACACAAAAAAAGTCATAAAGAAGTAAATAGTTCTGCAAGCCACAAAAGAAATGAAGTTTTGGAAAGCAATGATAGCTTTACTTCTATAAGGGCACAGCACAGAGAAACACTGTAAAACATTCTTAATATTCGAATCAGCTGTGCTAGCCCGCTGAAAAAAGAATGTTATTAATCCTTTTGTTATATCTTAGTGTTGTCCTGGTTTACTTCAAGAAAGTGAAAAGAACTAAATGATTTTAATTAGAGAAAAGAAAACCGGTTTTAACTAGTTTTACATTAGGAGTTTTTCATTTTCTTTATAAGTTATAAATTGAGACTAATCGTCGTTCTATATTCAGTACTCTAACTACTCGGATATATTCTCTCCCAGAGGGCCGTGTGTTGGATATAATACAAAATTCTTTACTTTCTTATTTGCGTGTTTATAATAGTTGTGTAGTCTTGCATGCCAAAAGCTTTTTTCTTTAATGCTAAAAAAAAAAGGAAAACATTTTTTGCCTAGAATTTATAAGAAAAGGCAACATTTAAATTGACTGAAATTGTTTCCGTTAAAATCTTTCAGTGAAAATCAATCTCAATCTTCTGCAAAACACTCTAAGTGGAATCTTTTTTCACACAACGGTTCTATGGTGCAAAAATACAATACTTTGATCTTGTTTACTTTCATGAATATCAACAAGTGGGGGAAAACAGCAAGTATTTCTTTTTAAATTGATTGCAGTTAAGTGACAAAACGTTGACCAAATTTAGTTTCTTTTAATTTTATAGGTACTTTTTTTTATTTTAAATTACTATTGCTCTCATAAATTGCTTTAACATTTTAAACTTGAAGATACTTTTAATGCGATCTGCTGTGACTTTCTTCGGACGAGTGTACAAATCTTTGTTTTGACTTCAAGTGATGATGTTTGGGCCGGAAAAATCCGATCTTTATTATTATTAGGCGAACAACCACAACTGATTGTGTGATTACTTTTCAAACTTTTCCCAACTACAGAACGCAGACTTTTCGGTGCCCTATTTACCGAGTGGCATTTAAATGAAATGATTGCACTTTTGATTTTTAAGAGGTAACATCCGTGTACGCAGTTGTACGTGGATCACGGAAATAGTCGATTTAAAATTTTTACAACGCATGCAAGAGAAATCTTTATACGTTTTGTGAATTTGTTTATTGATTACACTTCGATTTTCATGTGCAAAACTAACAACTGAAATAAAAATTTCAATTTTACAATCGACTACAATGAACGAAGTTTTGAGAAAAATGGAAACAAAAATGGCACATACTTAAAAACAGAAAGAGTTGAAATTTCTAGGGCACATAATGAGGAAAGAGGGCGTGGAGAATTTGACGCTCACATGACATATTGAAGGCAAGTGAGACAGAGGGAAGTAACCTACTTACCTAATGAGATTGTGTAGATGGTTGACAGAACAGAGATTAAGAGAGATAGCAAAAAGACAAACCTTACTAAGAGCTAAAAGAAACAGGAAGTTGTGAAGAGCTATGACCGCACACGTCTTGAATGAGCAAGGCACATAGAAGAAGATATATGAAACGCGTCACGCCGATAGTAAGCTAATACTTCGGACGGAAAAATCCGGTAAAGTTCTTTCTTAAGTTAATACTTATAAAGCAACATGCTTCCTACGCTAATTTGAGAAAATACCTCAGAGTACCTTCCACGGCTTGGCTGATTAGAATATGTGACAACGCGACTGTGGTGAGATTTTGCAATGACTACTCAGACATTAGCCAAAGTAATGTCAAACGATGGCGAATACCGAGGTAACAGATTAATAAAATAATAGTTACAATACAACGCCGTCCTACAGTTATTGGCATCCAAATGGACTTCCATCATGATGAAGACATTTCCTACTTCTATTGCCACTAACCCATTTTAGCAATCAAGAAAAAGTTAAGAATTTGATTTTTAAAGAAGACAGATGATTTTGGATGATT
>CAHIKZ030001281.1:0-22500 GCA_903632075.3 Acanthosepion pharaonis
ATATTTATACCATATATACACTATACAGAAACATATATTTATACTAAATAATATTATATATAAATATATATATAGATATATATTTATACATTATATATATATACACTATATAGAACATATATTTATACCATATATATACACTATATAGAACATATATTTATACCATATATATATACACTATATAGAACATATATATATATATATATATATATATATATGTATGTATATATATATATATATATATATTTAGAATATAATGTTATATATATATATATATTTTAAAGTATATGAATAATGCGTTTCTCTTTATTTTGTTACTCTCCTCTTTGAGAGAGCTTTTTTGTTTACTGGGACTATAAAAGGACATTCCATTCTCGCATTCTTAGTTGAATGACACTTTTTCTTACAGACTACTCCTGCATACTTTTGTGATTACAATTTATTCAACTGAGAATATCTCTCCATATGGAACAATTAATGTACTCTCAGTGGTTTCCCCGTAGAACCTGATACTATACACTCTGAAAACCACTGGATACATTAAGAACCCTAAAGAAGGACTGTAACTTTTGGCCAATGATTGCCCAAGAAATTTAAGACGAGCATATTCTGGATACTTTTATCAACAGTCTACAGAATTCCCTGGGAAGTCAAAGACTCCTTGAAAATACCTAAATTTAAGACCAGCTTAGAAGCAGGCCTATATGTTTGAGGTAGCCGCAAAATAATCCATGTTCTACTTACTGACTGATATTCTCGATGCTGCTCCAAACACTCACTATTCTCATTTACCCTCCTCTTCCTACATATGTTTTTCCAAATCCCTTCTCTGTCACTGCTCTTTCTAACCAGAAAACTCCAGATACTCTAAACCCTTCAGAACTGCCTACCACTGCTGCTGTCACAGATTGTAAATGCTACTTTTGTGGACTCAGTCAGCTCCTTCAATCCTCTTGTCCCACTAGAGATGCTATGTGTTATAAATGTGGAAATTTTGGACATTTTTCAAAAGTTTGTTGGCCCACACCCTTTAAAAATAAGACTTCTACTGCCTCTTTTATTGTAGCCACTATAACAGCAGCTTCTCCGGACTGCCTTTCAAAAAGCATAATGAAGATTACAGTTAATGGCGTTAATACTGATGCGCTAATTAACACTGGCAGTTCTGGTAGTTATATTAAGTTCAGCATTGTGAAGTTTAATCAGAGGAAGATTTTTCCCTGTTCTACTCAGGTGTCTATAGCAAATGCTTCTCTGTCATCACAAGTGATTGGATACTGCCTGGTTAGCCTACAGTTAAGAAACACTTTATATAGAAATATCAAACTCTTGATAATGAAGAACCTCTACAGTGATGTGATACTGGAGCATGACATTCTACAGCATTATTCTAGTATCAAGATTCCTTTTGTGAATTAACAGCAGTCAATGTTCCGTACCTGTCACTCTTCAATAACTTATCTCTAGAATTTAAACCTATAGGAATGAAGTCAAGACGATGAATATTAAGGATTCCCATTTTTATTTCCCTGTCCGGACATATCAGCAATTTCAGTAATATAATGCTTATGCTCTTTATTCGCCATTTTTGGGGTTGCAGCTTACACCCATTCAGACCATGGAGCCTCTTTCATATCTGAGCAGTTGAAACAATTTCTTCGAAAATGTGGAGTGGCCACAAGCAGAACGACTCCTTTCCATCCTCAGGCTAATGGCCAATGTGAATGGTACAACAGCATTATACGGAAAACTATACAGCTAGCCGCCACAAATCGCAAATGTTCAATACTCCACTGGAAAGATCTCCTGCCCAAATCTCTGTACGCTATCAGAATGCTTCTATGTACAGCCACAAATGCTATGCCTCACAAGAATGTTCCTCTCATTTCCACAAAGAAGCTCATCAGGAACTTCGCTTCTTTCATGGCGCTCTAAATCTGGAACAGTTCTTCTGAGACGGTTCATTCATCATAATAAAAATGACCCATTGACAAACAGAGTGGAGATAACGGAAACAAATCCTCAGTATGACTAGGTGCACCACCCAGATGGGAAAGAATTTGCTGTTTCCCTGAAAGACCTATGAGATGCACCTAAACCTAAAGGAGGGGTCTAAATATCAAGATCCGTCCACTACAGTTGAATGTCAACCTAGCAGCACTGAGCCATGGGACTCATCAATTGACTCACTGCATGTATCAGATACTCAATCCGTATGATCTCGGGAGTCCTAGAGAGCCCAGTGGGAGCAAGTAGTGGATGATTGCTTGATAGCTCAGAAGCAAGCCCATCCCCAAACTGATTCAGAATCAGTATCACAGCTGCACACATGCAGGAGACGTTTTTTTTTTTCAACATGGGGACAAAGGGGAAAGCCAGTCACGATGAGTCTTCAGAACCAGAAACCCAGAATGCTGACTCACCAAGATGTTCCAGAAGAACCCGCAGAACACCAGCAAAATGGAATGATTTCGTCCCGTATAACTAAAACAAAATGGGAAAGAATGTTATGAATAATCAAGCGTGGTCTTGTCTTGTTTTGTTACTCTCCTCTTTGAGAGAGCTGTTTCTGTTTGCTGGGACTATAAAAGGACACTATACACAAACCTTGTATTCTCAGTTGAATAAATCTTTCCGAAAGCCTACACCTGAGTACTTTTGTCATTACAGTATCTATATATATATATATATATATATATATATATATATATATATATAGGCAGAAATCCTTTCCTTTATGCATGTTTCATTAAAAAGCATTAGACAAGGTACTACAGTTTAGCTTTTTATTTAATTTTTCTTGTGTTCAGACAAGTATTTTCTTTTTCTGGACAAAGGTGTGTAAGAACTGTCAAAATGTTTTATATTTCTGAGCGCTTTCGGCTATACCTTTAGCCATTATCAAGGATGATTCAAATATTTTTAATTTCTGAATACGGTTAGCAACAATGTGCTAACTGTACTCGGAAATTAAAAACATGCCTACCTACTAAGACATACACAGAATGCACAAACTCTATTAAACTGAAAAATCGAATATGTCGTTTTTAATGAAACATGCATATATATATATATATATATGTGGTACTGGTCATAAATAAACTTCAACCCCAGACCACTTCACCAGGGATAAGAGATCTTACACCCACACCAATCGCTAACACAAACCCATTCTCATTAATAAGGTGTCTACCAGAAGTGAACTAACATTGAAAATAAATTTAAAACAATGCTCCAATTCATAGATACTTAGGTACTGATGATAGCCACGCACAGAACAGCTTGAAGTAATTTTTGTTTTTTTTTTCTGTAAAAAGTACATATACTCTGTTAAAATAAAAACATCGAGCTCTCTGTAGATCAGTTTTGATAATTAATATTACTAGGATCCTCCCGGAATCTATACCAAGGATCGACACCTGTATTTATATATATATATATATATATATATATATATATATATATATATATAAAGGATATATATATTAGGTACCGCCACTGAATTTTCGATACCCAAGTTTTAAAATTAAATTTTAAAAATGAAAAAGCATTCTTAAACATTTCATTCTAGTTTTAATTGAAAGTTAAATGATTAAATTTATTATTTCAAGTAAAATATTCTGGTGTATTTCAGATAGAAATTATATAGATAGGAATGTCAAATAATTGCTCGATGTTTTATAATTTTCTTAAAAGCAGCCATTTTCTTAATTTTTAAGGAATTTGTAAACAAAAAAAATTTATTGGGTTTTAAATTCTTTACAAATTAAATTATAGATTTGTGACATGTTATTTGAGTAAAATTAGAAAATTTAAAGTTAAATTAATCTAATTTTATATAAATATTACTTACTTATAGCATAAAAAAACAATATACAAACATTTCTTAACAATGGGTTCCTCTTTCTTTGATCTTTATTGATTTATGGGGAAGCACTTAAGGTGATGACAGCTCTTATGTATGACCAGAAATGAGATATTTCCGAAAACTAAGTGGATCCATTTTTTTTGTTTTTGTTTTTAACTACGCAGTAATTTTTACAAATTGACATATTTTCAGCAATTATTTAATATTTTATTGACTTTTAGTTAAGTTTTTAAGAAACTTTATGAAATTTACATTTCATCTTTAGGTTCTGAAGTTTACTATCTTAAACAAAAAATTAATTAATTGAAGTATGACCCAAACTAAAATAAATACATAAAATATAAATATTTAGTGAAATAGCTATTAAGAAAAGTAAAACTTTTTTTTTCATAATTTGAAGGGGTGATTTGCAAAGACATTAATGATGAAACAGAACTTAATTAAAAGTTAAATAATTACAGTGTGCCAGATGACACTTAAAACATTTTTAAGGATTATGTCATGTATAGATTACCATATATCTTGAAATTAGGAATATTTTTTTCACTAAAAATTATTTTTAAAATTATTTAAAAAAATATTCAGGTTCAAACAACTGTTACAAGGTTTTCAAATTTTGATTTGTAAATTTATTTTTCACTTAACAATATCACCAAATTACATTCTTGAAAGCAATGAAGAATTTTAAATGATTTTTGAACTATTATATTATTATAATTAAAATTTTAAAAAAATGAAAAAAATTATTGTAAAAATTCATTATTTATCGAAAAAATTTTTATTTTTTCAGACAATAATGTCCTTAATATAACTTATTTACAAAAGCAATTAAAAGCTTTCCTAATTAAATAATGTCATCGTTTTATTGCCTTTTTTATTTTACAATTCAGAGCAGATTTTTGATGAAACAGGCAACTGTTTTACAAAAAAAATTGATGACTTACTTTCTCCAAAGAGTCCTGTTTTTAATAAAATATCCCCACCTTAAAAATTTGATGTCTCAAAATATCATGAAATGTAAGTGGGTGGTAACATATGTAAAAAAAAAAAAAAAAAGACATATTTTTTACCAAGATTTTCTAAAAAATAAAAATTTCAAAAATAATTTCATTCATTTCTGAATATGTCCTCAAAGTTTCATCAAAATCCAACAATTATTTGAATTTTGCAAGAATTTTCAAATCAATGTATGCTTTCCTCGGAAAAAGTGCAAAATAAAACAAACCTTTTTTTTCTCTAGTTTACCACTATCGTAAAAAAAACAAGATTTTTAACAAAACTTTCAAACGTGCTAGAAAGGAGTAAAAAATTTCAAAAAATAATAAAAAAAAAATACTTTGGTCTTTCCTCTTAATAATAACAAACATTTTGATGACAAAACTTTGTTTTTATTGAGTTTGGGACCATTTCATACTAGATGCAATTGTCAAACTGACAATTGCGTCTAGCATGAAATAGCCTGTCGCCTCTGAATGTTGACTTCAATGTTCACTTTTATATTTGCTTTATATATATATATACGCGCGCACACACACATAATTGTTTTGTGTGCATAGATAGCTAGCTAGATAGATAGATAGATAGATAGATAGATAGATAGATAAGTGATTAATAAATCTTTTTTTTCAAAGTTTTTTTTCTGAGATGATGAGTAACATCTTTGGGAAATTCTTGTACAAATCTACAAAACTCCTTACAAGCTAATTATTTTCAATTTGACAAATGAGATATTTGTTCTAACATAGCTGGTAATCAGCTAGACCTGTGTTTTTATCTACTTGAATTACATAGAATATCAGAGTCAGATTTTCTCTAGTTCCATCTGTGTTAAGAGGCATACAAAGAATAAGATGAACTAAGCAGATAGCAATTTACTCACTGAGTGTACCACTAATATAAATAATAAACCAAGACAAAATAGGATGGAATATAGAGAATTAATAAATTATTTATAAGCACAAAATATGCTGTCCATAAAAATCAGCTCAGTAACAACTGTGATATATGTCTTAATTGAACATTGTGAACATTATGTCAACACCCAGGGGCAACAGTCTGTTTCATACGAAACACAATCATCAGGCCTGACAAATGTGTTTAGCATGAAAAAGATTGTCGTCTTTGGGTGTTGACATCAATGTTGACTTTTATACTTACATACACTATTTCTGATATTAAGCACTTTAATCTATAGCATACATTAAAACTATATTTTATTGTGTGTGTGTGTGTTATATATATATATATATATATATATATATATATATATATATATATAAATCTGGAATAATTTTACCTTAGGGCCTTTGAAATATGAATATGTAGTCCTGAATTCATTAGTGAAGAAGAGGATTATATTGAGAATACATTCAAACTTCTTCACTATCTATGCCAGTTCATCTTAAACACAGAAAAAAAAAATGAGCTCACAAAATCCATAAAACCAAGAAAACAAATACTTCTAACCAAAATTCATGATTCTACCCTCCAACACTTCAACTTGCAAATGAATTAGCCATCCCTGATACTAGGATCATTACCATTACCTCCAAGACTATCGGAGATATAATCAGGATGAAAAATAAAACACCAATTCAAATGCCAGAGTTTATTAAATCAAATGTCTAAAGTGCAATAACAGGTACTTTGGGGAGACATCACATGATCTAAAAACCTGCATCCAGGAACACAAAAGAGACTTGCAATTAAATAGACATTCAAACTTTCATCTTACTCTGCAACAATGTGGGACATAACTTTAATTCCACCAGTGCCAACCTTATTAAAAAAGAACATAACCCTTTAAAGAGAAAATATTAAGAAAACATATTTATAGCCATAATACCAACTATTAACACACATTTACAAAAACTACATTACTTCACCATTTTTCTACAGATCCATTATTCATGATTCTAACGTGTGTGCACATGTGAAAATATTTTTTTTTTAAAATTTACTTCCACAAAACTTTCCAAATAATTTTTATTGTGAAACACTGTGATATAATGGAATATGCATACACCTGTATTCCCCCTCACTGGAATATGATTGGCTGGTGTCTGTCATAAATACAGACGGATGTGTAGGTACGACAGAGTTTAAGTCTATGATGATACCCATTGGACTACGTCATTGGCTATCCTATTGGTCTACACCTATTACCCACGACTATGACGAGCACCAGTCGATTACTGCTACCGTGTACTACTTGGTTATAGTAGCCAAAACGACTTAGCTACTTCGATCAAATATATCCCTTTTCGAGACATATCACACTGAATATTACTGAAATTACATATTCACCTGTTAATCAAATTTTAATCACCTACAAACAGATTCTAAAGAATTACTTAAGATAAGAAATATTTGATTTGATTTGTTATTATAAAAAGACCAGAACCATTTTATAATTTGATTAGGCAGAATTTAAATTTTATCCAAAGTAGTGTAGGTACCTCCATTTTTCCACAGGAAAACAGCATAGCATAATGAAAAAGGCCATAAACTTAATAAAAATAAAGTATTGTCAGATGTTTATGTTATTATTAAGATGAAAGGCCAAAGTATGTTTTAATTATTTTTTGAAATTTTTTAATACTTTCTCAAAATGTTCAAAAACTTTAGTTAAAATCTTGTTTTGTTTATGTCATTGCAGTGGCATAATAATAACATTGACTTTTTTTGCACTTTTTCCCGTTGAAAACACACTGATTTGGAAATTCTTGTAAAAATCAAATAATTTCCCAACTTTAATGAAATTTTAAAGAATTATTTACAAATAAGAGATTTTTTTTTACTTACTTAATTTCATGAAATTTCGCAAAAAACTTTCTATTGCCTGAATTTTTTTATTCATTAAAAGTAGGACTCCTTGGAGAATCTAAATCACCTAATGTTTTTTTTCAAACTCGCACTATTCTAACTGAAAATCTGCTCTGAATTGAAAAATAATGAATGCAATAAAACTATGACATTATTTAATTAGAAAAGCTTTTAATTGCTTTTGAAAATAAGTTAAATGAAAGAAAATTATTGCCTGAAGAAATAAAATTTTTCTGATGAATAATGAATTTTTACAAGAATTTTTTTCATTTTTTTTTTAAATTTTAATAATTTATAATAGTTTAAGATCATGTAAAATTCTGTATCGGCCTATTCCCTGGATGTGATATAGTAATTAAGTGGAAACAAAATTTACGAATCCAAAATTGAAAAGATTAATAAACATAGTTACGCTATTCTATTTTTACAATAATTTTTTTATTTCTTATTCTTTTACTTAATTTGTACCTTATTTTCATCTATGAAAGTCCTAACGTGACATTATTATGAAACTGTCACATGATCTAAGAGTTTTGTCTCTTTACAGAGAAATTAATTTAAGAAAATTTTATAGTATTTAAATTTTTTTTTTATTTTTGCATAAGGCATCTTCAAAAGTTAAATAAAAGACAATAAATTATTAGATAATTGCGGAAAATATGTTAATTTGTAAAACTTACTAGGTAGTTAAAAACAAAATAAAATGCATTCACTTAGATTTCTTAAATTTTAATATCAATTCTAGCCAGCCATAGTAGCTGTCATCAATTTGTCACTTGTTGGTCATCCATTATCGCCTGAGATAAACTATGATAAGCAGGACCAATCATTAAATAAATGGTTGTATATTACTTTTTTATGCTATAAGTAAATAATATTTATTTAAAATCAAATTAATTTAACTTTAAATTTTCTAATTTTACTCAAATAATGTGTCAGAAATATTTTCTTTTTTGAAAGAATTTTAAAACTGATACATTTTCTATGTTTACAATTTTTTAAAATTAAGAAAATGGCCACTTTTTAGAAAATTTTAAAAAAATCAAAATTAAATTTGACATTCCAATCTATATAATTTCTATCTGAAATACACCAGAATATTTTACATACTGGAAATAATAAATTTAATCATTTAGCTTTCAATTAAAGCTAAAATGAAATCTTCAAGAATGTTTTTTCATTTTTTTAAATTTATTTTAAACCTTAGGTATTGAAAATTTATGCCGAAATAGTCAAGTAGTGCTAGTCTAACTTACATCATGCAGTCATGAGATATTCATAAAAAAGAAAATAGGGGAGCTCAAATATTTACAATAAAATATAAAACAATAGTGTATAAGTCTTCTAGTGATCCATGTTTAAATTTTTGTTGACCCCGATATCCATTTTCTACTAATTCCTTTTGGAAAGGTATCAACCTACTTTTCCCTGAAATCATTAATGGTTAACATTTCTAAATATCTTTACAATATCTTTTGAGCCCAACATATACCATTTTGGAATCAGGCCAACTCTCTGAGCAAATAAAAAAACATTCCAGATTGGATCCAGCAAAAGTCACCCATGGAATAAAAATTATTGTTTGTACAAAAAGTAAGGACCTATGCACATGAAACTGTCTTTAAATTAAGTGGTAGCAGTAGAATTATCAGTGAACTTTTAAAAGGTATGCTTAAATATTAAATGCAATGATCAATTTTGAGTTCTTCTGTAGTTTATTGTTGCCTATCGAATCTATTCTAATAGGGTATAGATTGATTACTTGTATATGGATGAGAAACAAACTAACATTTACCTATTACATACCCCAGAAACAGTGATTTTATGCCCTTATGTGACATTTACTACTTCAATGCTCTGTTCCATTTTGGGGATTTCCTTGCTCTATTTTCCCTCTATAAATTTTATCATTTATATTTGGGAGACATTAATCTATCTTGTGTTCATTTATATTTATAATCATCTTTTTTTCAATTGAACTTCGACAGAACTTTCATAACTGTTTTGGAGATCTAGGTTATTGTCTCCTTCATTTTCAACTGCTTCCATTTGTATAGGCATACCCTAATTCTTTTCATTATGATCATTTTCATCTGCTTCTATTTGTATAGAAATATTCTATCTTCATTATGACCATTTTTTATCTGCCTCCCTTTATAGAGGCATATCCTAATTATATTCATTATGTTCATTTACATCTGCTTTCAGACATATACTGATTATTTTCATTATGATATTTGTTCATCCATACATCTTTGTCTCAATATTGTATTTGCTCTGCATATAATTCCCTTGTTTTCATTTTATTGATGCTACATTATAGCTTTTTTGCATTAGAAAATTTACCTTTTCTGGACTTGACTTCTTATTCATTTTATACCTCACTTTATTTTGTTTATTTTTATAAACATCATTAAGTGTGCTCAAATTTGTCTTGTGTGGATTTCTATTTTCTCTTTTTACTGTAAACATGCTTTAGGTTCATTTTTGTTTTGTACCATCCTTTCTGCTATACCATTCAATTGAGGGTGATATGGTGGTGTCTTGTAAGGTCTGTATCCTATCTGTCATGAGTTCTTCATTTCAAAACCTTTGTGTATTGTCAGATACCAAAGTTTTAGTGACTCCATTTCTTGAAAATATGACTCTTAACATGTGTTTCACCATAGAACTTCTTTTTCTGATACACAAATTACTTTGGGCCATCCTGAAAATGAATCTGCTAATATTAAGAAAAGTCCCCATTCACTGATATACACATGATCCATGTGAACTCTGCTCCATGGCTCTAACTGTTTAAGGCATGAATGTAATTTCCTTTGTGTAAAATTTCTTATTTTTTAACTTTGGGACATCTTTTTACATATTCTTCCACATCTCTTAAATATCCTGGCCACCATGATTCTAACTTTAGCTTTTTTTTGTATAGCCATTATTCCACAATGTATGCCATTATGTATACTCTTTATTAACACCTTTCTTTGTATTTCTTGAGGTACCACTATATCACTGTTACAAATTACTCCCTTCTCTACCAGCAGTTTGTGTCTTACCTCCTTTGAGAATCTTTCAGCTAGAGGACAATTACCTATCTGTTCTAATTCTCTATTTTATTCTACTTAATACTAGGTCTTGCATAGTTTCCTCAGTCATTCTTTCCAAGGTAGAAATGTATCTTCAAATCTTTTGTCTGTGTTGTCTGAGGATGATATGGTGGTTTCTTGTAAGACCTATATCCCATGTCATAATCATGAGTTCTTCATTGCAAATCTCACATTATTGGATACCAAAATTTTGGGTACTCCATTTTTTGAAAATACTTGTGTATTTTACAGTAGAATTTCTTTTATCTGACACACAAATTACTTCAGGCCATCCTGAAAATAATTTGCCCAATATAAAGAAAAGTCCCCCTCCACTGATATCCATGTGAATATCCTGGTCACCATGCTTCTGGCTTTAACCTTTTTTGTAGCTGCTATCCCATAATGTAGTCTATCATATACACTCTTTATTAAAAGCTTTCTTTGTGTTTATGGAAGTACCACCATATCACCATTGCAAATTACTCCTTTGTCTACCATCAGTTTGCTTGTAGAGTCTTTCAACTAGAGAACAATTATCCTATCCATTCTAATTTTCCATTTTATTCTACCTTATACTGGGTCTTGCATTCTCTCCAATGATAAAACATCCAGTCTCTATTCAGTGTAGAAATGTATCTTCAAATTTTTCATAAGTTCTCAATGAATCCTTATAAAATCACAATCTTGATAGTGCAACTATGTGCTATTGAATTACTCTTGATATATTCTACATCAATAACAAAGGCCATTAATCTTATTACCCACCTTAAAACCCTCAACATTTAACTTTAGGCAATTCTTTCGTTCAGCTGAATATAAATTCTTCAAACAGTCTATGATTACACCTTAGCATAATTTTTATTTTCAATTAAAAATTGACAGGCTCTAGTGGTCATCCATACAATTGTCAATGTTTGTTTTTCAGTAATTCAATTTAGCATTTGTCAACATTCTTAATAAATGTCCTTCTTATGATAATATTCTTGATATTGAATGCTCACTAGTCAATATCTTTAATTGGATCAAATATTTTACTACTGGTCTTTTAGCAAGAGGTAAGTGGTCAAATACTATTTGCTGGGTCTTCTCCCATATGAATTCCACATTCTTTTTTTCTTAGTTTTGTCACAGTCAATTCTGTATACCTTGGTAAGTATCATCAATAAAAATTTACTAATCCCCAAAAGGATTCAAGCTCTTTTTCTGGTGCCGATATTTTAAGTATTTTTGTCTATTATTGCTCCCTCCTTCATAAAGAAATATCCCAGAAATTATATTTCACTGCTGTTATACACAGTTTTTTGGTTTATTTCCATTCACACATTTTTTAATTTTTTTCAACATGATTTCTTTTTTTTTTAGTTCTAATTCATTTCTGGTCCCTATGCAAATGTCATCTTGATAGAATAGAATATTTTCCATATCATTTTCAATGATTTGTTCTATTGTTCTTTGAAAAATAGCACGAGCCATTTTTATTCCATACTAGATTCTTGTCCACCCCAATAAACCTATCAGCATGTTGACTGTCATCACTTCTTTGAAGTGGTGATAAGCCGTTTTCAAGTTTATCGTCATAAAGATTTTCATTCCTGTAAATGAATGTAATGCTACTTTAACATTCAGAATTGGTTTACTCCCACTTTATGATCACCACATATTCAAAGGTTTCCATCTGCCTTTCTCAAACTACAATAGGTGATGTCCATTTACTGCTACCAGGTGGAACATTTTCAAGAAGGCATTGTTCCACTAATTTTCTTACTTTCACTATTACTAATGGGACCAACTGTACTGTTAACATTGTTGCTTGGTAGTATGAAGTAGCAACATTTTTACTTAACTTTAGAGTTGTCTTATAATTTTTAGCATGCAAGTTTCTTCAATATTCAAAACATTAAATAATTTTGTGGAATTAACTTTGAGTAAATCATTTCTAACAAGTCTGTGATGTTTATTACAGTTTACTATAATTATGGGTATTATTTCAAATCTTTTGTCTAATTCAATGGATCCTTTAAAGCATCCTAGCATTTGTATGACTGAAACATCAAATTGTCAAATGTAGATAAGTCTTTGTAATTTTGGCTTTAGTCATTCCAAAAATTTTCTGAAAATGTGTGTTACTTCACTGCTTGTGAAACTCACAGTATCAACTAGTATCTCTTAGTGTAGATATTTAATGACTGGTTCAATAATTTCTTTTTCATGGACATATTTTTGTCTGTGCTACCACAACCAACCTCTATTTTGGTTGCATGTTCTGTAATATTTGATTTATTTCATGAAAATTCTTATAATTTCAGGGGCTGTGCTATTATTGAAACTTTTCTGATAATCTCAAATTCTGTAGTTTCCAAGAAAAGGTGCACTACCTCATATTCTCCTCCTTTAGCTTTGTTGTCCCTTAACCTCTTGATTATAGTACTTGCGACAAAGCACCATAAATGTGTCCACAAAATCAGGGTCCTCTAAGACTAATGAGCATTCTATCAGCAAAACCATTGTTGTGATGTGTAGTAGTGGTATTCATAAGTTGCTCACATTTACTACTCACCAAATTCCACTCCTCATGACTACTCAAGTTTATTTATATATATATATATATATATTATATATATATATATATATATATACACACACACACACACTGTCTGAAGTTATTAAGCAAATCATATAAACTCCAATAATTTTCAAATTTGGTTTGAAAAAAAATTGTCAAATTTTAGGTAGTATCAATATGTTTTATTGAAGTTATTTAATGTATTCTAAAAAACTGCCACCCAAAGTTATTAGACAAAACCAAATAATTGTATTTTACTACAATAAAATGCCAATAAAATCAAAAATTGATCAACATTTATAATAGAACAAATAACACATATGATAAGTCCTTTACATTTTAATATAGTAACCCTTCTTCTCAATAACAGCCAGTAATCTATTATCCTTTGATTTTTTTGATTTTTTTTTTACTTCAACAGGTTCAATTTCCAACATGGTAATTTAAAATTGCTTCCTGTATGCCTACTTCGCTGTAATATTGTTTGCCACCTTCATATAATTTCATCTTCACAATTGAGCATATACTTTCAATTGGATTCAGATGTTGGTAATGCCATTCCATTATCTTCTCTACTGTAAATCTTTTATGCACAAAGAATTCACAAGTAAGCTTAGATACATGAGAAGGAGCATTGTTGTGCTTAAATACACACTTCACTTTGAAACTGTGAGACTGGGACTTATAACATGCAAAGAAAGTCTTATTCATAAAATCACAATAGCACTGTTCAGTTTAAATCCTTCATTGACTCTGAATGGTCCAATAATGGTTTGGTCAACAACTCCAGCCAATATCATAATACTACTACTGCCTCCTTGTTGCTTTTTCTTAGCCACAGTCAAGTCTGAATTGGATAAAATCCATCCTTTATCCCATCCATCAGGTCCATCAAATATCACTTGATATTTATCCATGAAAATTAAAATATTTGCTTTAGTGAGAGGAGGTTACCTAGGAGATATTTTTACAGATCCCAATTCACAAAGTATTTTACATCTTCTGTCTTTCTTGACTCTCCCAATTCCAGCCTTTTCAAAGATCTGAGAGTTGGTCAAAAAATGGTTGTTTCACTATAGTTTACGTTCATCTCAAGGAAGCAAGTTCTTAAAGCCTTTTCCTTTGCTTCAAGTTCTCAACTTAGCTATATTTTCAACAGCTTTCTTTATCATTTTCAGCAGTTGCTCAATCCTTCCCTTTACCCATGTTTCAACATATATTATGGACAAAAAGAAAATCTAGTTTTTATTAGATTTCAGATGTTTTAAGATAATATTAGTTTAATCTGCATACTAACTTCAGTCAGTCCATTTTCATAAATTCAAAATATCTCAAAACTAACCATTAAAAATAAGATAAAATTTAGTTAAATATTTTACTAAGTGTGGAAATGAATGAGTTTAAATTTGGCAGATATTGGTTCAGAACTTTTTGTGTTATTATGCAAATAAAATAAATCTCAATAACTTCAAACAGGCTGTAGTGTCTCTTGTCCATATGCAAATGATCAAACCCTTCCATTTACATATTAGAGAAAATGATTTCAATTTCCTGGGAAACAGTAAAAGGCACTTAGAAGAGATCTTTGATCAAAAGATAAAGTTCTGGAAGGATAGAATTATGAAAATGCTAAATATGAGAGTGTACTGAAAAGTTCTTGGCATAAACAAGAAGTCCCAATATTAGGTCATTTGATCAGATCTTGGGAAGTGAATGGAACAGAGAACTTTTCACCAGACTCTCCTATGTTGATCAATGTTAATGTTATGTGGTTTGAAAGCTTAAAATAAAAAAAAAAAGAGCCAACAGTAGGTGTATCAATGTGAAGTAAGTGGGGCTTGGAAGTTTGAATCTCTCCCAGCATCTCTCTTGACCTTCCTTATTCTCAAATCTCCTTCTTCCTATGTGTCTCTTACAACCTTTCTTGTATGTACTTTTTTTCTCTCCAACTAGCACATTGCTTCATGAAGTCCACCAAAACAACAGAGAAAAAAAAAAAAAAAAGAAAGAAAGAAAGAAAATATTGCCAACTCCTATTTTCAGTTGAGTTTTATAGTTTTTTTTTCTTTCTTCCCAAGATTCACCTTTTTCCCCAGTTTGCTGTAAAAGAAATCACTTGTTGCCCCTTCCCACCCACCATGAGGTAAGTGACATTCCCTTTTTCCTTCTTCATTCAAATACAAAAAATAATAATTTATCTTCATTTTATTTAATAAATTTAATAAATTATCTTAATTTTATTTAATAAATTGAATGAGCTTTTTGGCCAACCCATCATTAATCAATTTAATATAAATATAGCACAATCATAGTTTGCAATTCAATTTAAAAGACAAAAATTAAACTGATTGCTAATTCTAATTCATAATTAATCCTGTTAAAATGAAGAGGTCCAATGTAAGTGTAAATTAAAAAGAAAATTAATGAAACTTATTTCAAAATCAAAATAGGTATTGAACTCACACTCTTTGGGTCTTGTCACTTTATCCACTATGCCATGTGTCCTGGTTAAGGCGGTGGAGAACTTGGAGAGGGGAATTAACAGGAGATAACATCCATTAGACATGGCACGTGGAACAAGAACAGTACTTCAGTGAGTGAAATAAAGGGTTCAGTTCAACATTCCAACCACCTGAAGAAGGCCAGAGCGTACAACAGCCGAAATGTTGTGACAAATATGGCAACAAAGATGAGGACAAAAGTCTGAATAATGTAAATAGTGTACATAATGCCTCATCTCAGAAATATAGACAGATACTAATAATTTAGATGCTTGACAGATTATACTAAAAAAATTAATACATTGATAGTACTGACACATCAATTTTGATTTTTAAATCTTTCTTCATACAGTCCATCAAGCTTACAATTTTTTATTCCTTTGTACATATGCAAACACTCTTGTCTGCAAAATATTTAACAAGAGCCTTTTTCTCACTTGAGCAACACTACTTTTCAACATCTACAACATTATTTAAATTCCAATTAGTATAATTCTATATAGCTGTTGTTTGTTATTTCTCCTTTTGACACACATATACACATGAAAAATGATGTATGATTATTTTAACAAGTAGCATGCCATCACAGTAACTGATACGCCAATGAATTGGTAACCAAAGCTATGAAACAGTGAAAAAAAAAACAAACATGTTAGACAGTTAAAGCTGAAAAAACTGTTAAACAATTAAATCTAGAAAAGAAACAAAACAAAAGCAAAAAAACAATGAACAACAGTTGAGTGATGGACAAAAAAAAAGGCTGAAATCAGCATTTTCCATCAACAGACACTTTCATTTTCAAACTCAATAATCTCACAAAAACCCTTATATCTTCTAATCCACTGGCCAGAAATTAATGAAATTTTATACCATTATAGATTTTTACTTAAGGAATCCAAATATATATTTAGAAATTTACAGGGAGTAACCAAAACGTAGATATTAGCAGTTTTCTGGTGAAAAAAAATGAAATTTTTTAAGCAGCCAACCACACAGAAAAGTAACAAAAGGTGGCACAATATTTGAAAACTATACTATTTGGGGAATAAATCTCAAGTTTCTTTATCTCTTAAAGCTACCAATTCTAGACTTAATATTTTTTTTCTCAAAAATTCTGATTCATAGTAATTTCAAAATTATGATCTTCTAATATTGACTCAATCTGCTGAAGGCGATGAAGTCCTTAGGTAACAAAACATTGGGAAAAAATTAATATTTGAGAAATTTCCTAAGTTTTAACAATTCTCTCTTTTTATTTCAATTTTTATGGGTCATTGCAAAAATAAAAAAAATGAAAATTTAACCCATAAATAAATGCACACTACATACTCCATTGTTTTAATGGAAGTTTCTAGGTATGAAGATGTTTCCTGACATGAAATATTAAATTTCTTTGTGGGTTGATCACGACTAAATCATTTGTAGATTACAGTAATGCTATCTCCAGGAATAAAATGGTGAAAAGAGCTTGCTTCATGGACTGTGTGTCCATCAGCAAATCTAGAGGACAAACTTTTTCTTGTGGCTTTTAATTCTTTAATAGATAGCAAAAATGGATAATATTTTTTGTTTTCTTGACAGAAATGAAACAAGTCCTCAACAGTCGAGATTTAATTTCTTGTGTTTTGCTTGAAGTTTTCATTTGCATCAAGTCGTTTAATAGTGCCACCAATGCTATCACACATACACTTTCCATGACTTGCAAAATGCTCCATTCAGCATCCAGGCCAAAATCATTTTTATGGAAACATAAATTTAAGAAGTTTTGTAGTTTTTGTATTGGCCTGAACATCCATCAGAAAAATATATCACAGACTTAACTTTTGAAAGATATTATTTAATATAAGATACAGGTATACCCCACCGTATGTCATTAATTGGTTCCAGGTCACAACTTAAGTTAAAATAACCACATTATAAACTACAAATAAGCACTGCCAATTGCCTATTACAGCATATATATGATATGTATGTACAGTATTATTAATATACCTTATCTTCCAGCAATATCGACTTAGCACTGGGACTTTTCTTCAGAGAAAGTGTATTCTAAATAACAATTGAAATGTAATTAAAAGAATGTCAGTGACTGAGTACAGATGTAAACAAGCCTGAATTCAAAATTGGTGTTGGAGTGGAAAACAATGCATGAGTGCCACCTGTCAACAGGAATTTGAAATAGGAATATCTGCTGAACATAATGTTTTTGTTGATTTTATTATATATATATATATATATATATATTATAGTCTACATAATATTTTTAAATTTATTTAATCTTTACCACCCTAATTTCTTTCTATAATTATTCCCCCTACCACTGCATCTTTTTTGAGGGCACAAAAAACATGAACACCTACTGTTTTAAAGTTTTTATGACTTTCTTTGTATTGTGCATATAGATTTTAATTTTTTTTACACTAATCAAAGAATGAATGAGTAATATTTTGATGCAATGCATTACATTTTGTATGCCTGTTTTGATGTTTTAACTTTTATTACTCCTTGTGGAGTTCTGGGGGTGCAGTAAGAAGCAAAATTGCTAAGAAGGCTTTCATTTTGTCAAAAAAGTGATGTGTTTCCTCATGTTTACATACAAGAAGATACTAACATTTGTTTGCTCTTTCTTTCACCTGACATTTGTCTTGTTGACATGTTCTCGTTGACGAATAAAGTTATTATTTTGTCATTTATAAATGGACAAAATAATTCACCTTCAGAAAGGCTATCAGCTATATCGATGGTCCCCAGTAGCTTCCATAAAATTAGTCAGGCATGGATGATAGTAGCCACTAGTGGTCATTATCGCTTTCCTCCATGTCATTAACGTGGTTATCATATTCAACCACTTCACCTTCAATATCCACTCAAGTAAAGCCTTCAAAATCATTATCGATGTCCTAATCAAAGAAAAACTCTTGAATAAAGACTTTTAGATATTAATGTGGCCATTTTTGTTTACAAAAAAAAAAAAATCACAAAAGAATTAACATGGGTTTAATTGGTGTTGCACCTCATGTAGAGTCTAGAATTCAAAATGGCATTGGAAAAAGGAAGTTTAACCTTCTTCCAAAACAGTAGTAAAATATCGGAAATAACAGTTGACAAGTGTTTATTTATAGCAACCATCTCAAGCTGACAGAATGCACCTAGAGAGTAGTAAAGGGAGAGAATTCTACAGCAACAATTTTCACCTGCAGCATGGTAAAGGTTAAATACGATTTTATATGGTTTTATTGTTATTTTAGTGTTTTGACATTTCTAATATTTTTAATGGATGATATAAGCTTAAGTAAAACCACCCAAGCCAAGTTTTATTTTTCCATATAATATTTAAGAAAAATCAATGTATCTTCGAAAATGACAACTCAAAATGACTTAAGCCAAAGTATCACAGTATTATAAATTTCTGAACACAGTAAACAAATGCCACATCATAAGCCTGATCTTCTTATAAAATACAAAAAGACTAACTCACCAGTTCTGTAGTAGATGCATACTAGGTGAAGAGAACATTGTTCCTTGCTCCAATGAATAACTTTGAATTTCATCTTGCACTGAAAATGTGTGATTTTCTACAAAGTCAACAAGGATAATGCACTGTGTCTATGTAAGAGTTTCCTTTAACTAAGGCATTCACTCTGTACTTTAGAAATGAAAGAATGTTTAGTGAGGTTATGGATTTTACTCATCAGTAACTCTTTTAAATCCTTGATGGATATCAAATGAGTGACAAATTTTGCACGATCTGTTGATTCCCACTATTTGAAGCTGATTTCTTCCTCATTATCAAACACTTTTAATCAATATTTTAAAAGGGCAGTGAGAGCTTCAATTCGGGGGTAATTACTGCATACATTCAGCATTTTCTGTACTACAAACAAATAATTTAATTAAGTTTTTATATGTCTCATCCCACTTGTTTACATCAACTAATAGTTTTGCATGGTGATAAGTACATACACTAGAGATGGGCAGCTTAACAAAAAAAAAAAAAAAAAAAAAAACCCAACTTTTTTTTCAGTTTCATCTTCACACCATTGTTATAAAATAAAATAAGAATATCTCGGCTGATTTACAGGCAAATACTCAAGAGCGAGAACCAGATGTGAACGGGACAAAGCCCCGTTACAAAATGACCATTATCTGTCTTTACAAATGTTTCCGACACACGTGTTCCAGTCGAAAAATAAAATAATATTTAAAGTGCTCTATTTTTCGTCCAATAAAAATGCTTCCCTCCTAATTATACTCGCTTCATTTCTCAAGCCTGTTAAGCCATAAAAATCGCTATAAAAGGGGTCACACGGAAGTTCAACGACAGTCAACAGGTGGCCACAAAGGAGACCGGTCACATTCAGCAGCTGTCAGCAGGAGAGCACCAACCACCGTCAACATGTGTGAACTACTATGAGAGATCGACCAGATCCAAAAACCGGCTTATGAACTTTACCACAAGGTAGCTGTCCTTAACCCTCACTTTCCTGTTGAAATAAACCACGTAAATCTATTTCTGCTGTTGTCGTATTTCTTTCTTGCAACCATACGCTTGTCTATAACACCATGAAACCACATCGAAATTTTTTACAAAACCGTTATCATTTTTTTTTTTTAAGTAAGTGTTATCACTACTGAGTGACCATATCCAAAGAAACACTATTGAAAAAATTTTTTAAACTTAATAAAGTTAAATTCTATCTACATTTATAGCATTGTAAGAGAAAAAGAGAGAACAAAAATGTTCAAAACATTTATTGACTAGTTTTAGGAAATAAATGTGAAATCTATTTGTTTTTTACAAAAGAAAGAAAAAAGGAAATATGACAAGATGTCTGAAATCTGTTTGTTTCAGTTTTAAAAAAAACTCTTCGCAGTAAAATTAAGTCAACAAAATAGCGAGTAAAAATAAAAAAAAAAATAGTTGCCAGTTTCATCTTAATGTTAAATTTCATGAAGTCAGATTTTTTGTAAGGGTCATACGTAATTGTTTTCTAGTAAGCCAGCGGCTGTATGCTAATGATGAAATAAAGTTGTTGTAAACAAAACAAGAAAAATGAATGAAGATCTTTTTTTATGAATAAATTTGTTTTTTATCTCAGAAATGCATCTAAATTAGATATTAAGAATAATTTATATAGTTCTTAATTTCACTTTTAAAATGTATATATTTCCAGATATGTGAGTCGCTAGTGTAAAACTGTCTGTTTTCTACAAATAAAATTATGTTTCTTTCTAGTGAATACACCTAAAATTAAATATTTAAAAAAATAAAGTAAGTTTTAATCTCAGTTTTAAAATGTGTATATTTTCAAAACTGCAAGTCATTTTTTTTAACCCAAAGTAAAAATTATTCTTTTTTAGCCACTAGTGTTCGGTGGGTGTTTGAGTTTGTTACTGTTCTGTAAGTACCTCCACTATTTCGGCATAAATTTTCTATATTGAAGTTTAAAATGAATTTTTTACAACGAAAAAACATTCTTGAACATTTCATTTTAGCTTTAATTTAAAGTTTAATAATTAAATTTACGATTTCTATTAATTAAACAATTCTGGTGTATTTCAGATAGAGTATATACATTTGATTGTCAAATTTAATTTCAAATTTTTAAATTTTCTTAAAAACGGCCATTTTCTTAATTTTAAGAAATTTGTAAACAAACACAAATTTATCGATTTTTAAAATATTTTTTAAAAATTCTGACACGTTATTTTAGTGAAATTAAAAAATTTAAAGTTAAAGTAATCTGATTTCAAAGAAATCTTTGTTACTTATAGCATAAAAAAATAATATACAACCAATTATTAACGAGCGGTCCTGTTCATCTGTTCGATCTATTGATGATGGTTGATTGATGAGCCGATGACAGCTACTACTGATGACCATAAATGACATAATTTTTAAGTCTGAGTTTTTAAAAAAATTATTCTATTTGAGTATGACACACACTAATGGAAATACAATACATAAAATAAAATTATTTAGTGAAATAGTAAATGAAAAAAATAATTTAAAATTTAAAGTTTACACTTTTAAAGCTGAACGGAAAACACAACCTCTAAGAAACGAAATGTTTTGAAAAGGCCACGTAAAGGGACAAAACCCTTAGATCACATGACCTTGTTATAATAATGGCAATTTCTGTATATCATACATGGAAATAAGGAATGTATTAAGTAAAAAATACAACATAAAAAAATTATTTTAAAAAAAAAAGCAACTAAATTTATTAAACTTAGCAATTTTGGACTCGAAATTTTTTTACTTAATTACTACATAATATTGAGGATCCCTCCTAATACAGAGCTTTTACACGATGTTAAACTATTATTATTAATTATTTATTATAATTAAAATTTCTTAAAAAAAACGAAAAATTCTTAAAAAAAATTAATTATTCATCAGAAAAAATTATTTCTTCAGACAATAATGTCCTTAATAATACTTATTTACAAAAAGCAATTAAAAGCTTTTTCTAATTAAGTAATATCATAGTTTTATTGGATTCATTATTTTCAATTCAGACAAGATTTTCAGTTAAGTAGCTCAAATTTGAAAAAAAAAAGTAGGTTATTTACCATCTCCAAAGTCTCCTTCTTTTAACAAAAAAATAAAATTGAGGAGCCAAAAAGGTTTTGGGCGAAATTTCATGAAATTAA
>CAHIKZ030001281.1:25000-170000 GCA_903632075.3 Acanthosepion pharaonis
CTTGCTTTTTCATTGGTATTCTACAACACTGCATCTTTAAAGGTGACTAATCTACTGATACAAATGTAGTGTCAAGTTTTCTCTTTTTTTATGAAGGAGTTAAATTGTCATTTAATTCTTGTACAAGGTTACTCTCCATAGATGGATCACAAGTTTCTTCTTCTAAAGATCCCATGTCACTGGCTTGATGATAACATTTGCTGCATAAATTCAATCCAGGCATTAAAGTTAAACCATTAGCTTCAAGCTTTTGGGCAAGCAAATGACAGACACAGAGAAGAAATTAAGAATAAAAGAAATTTCAAAGTATGATGCTTTATTTTCTTTTTTGCAAAATACAAAACATCTTTCTTAGAAACTTTATAAAAATATCAACATAATTTCCTTGAACTAAAATAACTGAAAAAGATTTTATTTCTTTTTTTGTTGCATAAAGTTTAAGAAATTTAATATCATACATATTTGTTCCATATATTTTGCTTAAAGTAGTCAGATGATGTAACTAATTCAAAATCGAGACTCACACTAATGGGAGCAGCAAATGAATAAAAGAAAATAGACTGCAATCAATGATTCTGCATTACTCTGGCAAAGAGGGTTGGAACAGTGACAGAAAGTAAATTGCCAGAGAACAAATAAGGCTGTACCTATACAAATGAAAGAAACAAGAAAACAGACAATTAGTGATTCTATAGACACTTGTTGAAAGAGTGAAAAAGGAGCTAGAAAATGAACTGACTGAGAAAATATAAAAGAAAAAAACATGGAGAAAAGGAATAGAATGAAAAAATTGAAGGATGAAATGGATTTAACTCATTCAGAACAGAATCTAAAAGAGCAAAATAAGGAGAAACCAGTTCTCTTGCATGATGTGGAGTGAAATAAATTTAATGAAATAGGAGTTTCCTTTCTTAATGGAAAAGTGATATAACAAGAAAACACAAGAGGAATAAATGGAGGAATGAGCAGAAAGAAAAGTAGTAGAAGCTCATTTAGTTTTTACTGCATATATTCAGAAAAACAGGTGAGAGGAGTGATGTTAGTCCACCACTCTTCTCATAATCAAAATATAGGAGAAGGATGTTACCCATTAGAAAAGTAGGTGTGTGTTGTTCATGTTGAGTGGATATTTGGGTACAATTTCCATCATAAGATAGCCAATCAATGATCAAAATATCAAGAAACCAGTTCTAATGGTTTGTGGCAAGTAAATGTATTTTAGTCTTTCCTATTACTTATTGTAGGGAATGAACTGATAACCCTCCATTATATAAAGAACTGCTACATCTCTATTACATGGACTGTTCCAGTACTAATATAATCATCTATGATGTTGGTCTCAGGTGGGGGTTGCTTTCCAGCTTCAGACGAACTTGTATTTATCTAGTTGTATTGTTCTTGTTTAAAATAAACCTTTATACTTTCTAAGTTGCTGTTCTAGTTATTATTTCAATAACCACTCCAGACAACATTAAAAAACTGGTGATGAGTTAATTGCAAACAACAACTCAACTTGATACAAAGCAGCTACTTCTTCAAGTTAGCTGTGGAATTTTTTGTTTTCTTCCTCAGAGCTATCAAACAAGAAACATTTGTATTTTCATGAATTCAAAGTTTTTTTTTCAGTTTCTCTTCAAAGTAAGATTTTTTTTTTCTCTGAAAATAATTAACCAAATTTTTATGCAATCATTTTGGAAAAAAAAGAAAATATTGATGTGAAAGTTGTTTTGAAGGAAGAAAAACTTATTTTGTACAAAAACCACTTGGAGATTTTTAAAAAGAATTGTTTTTGTTACGAAGTTGTTTTGAAAATAGATGAAGTATTGACAGTAATGAAGGTTTTTGTGGAAAATTACAAGAACAGAAAATTAAACAAGACGAAATGTTAGAGCGTATCTTAACACAACAGTCTACTTTAGTAGAAGCTTTGATACAAAAGAAACCAAGCGAACACAACTCAAGTTTTTTCACAGCTGAGTCTATTGTGAATTCGATTACTGAATTTAAATATTGTCCAGGAGATGATATTACATTTCTATCATATTTTAGAAAATATGCCAAACAGCAATGTGAAAGTGGATGGACAAAAAGAAAGGTTACTTTTGCAAAAATTAGGCCCAGACAAAAATAATAAATACGGGAATTTTATACTTCCAAGAAAAACTAGTGAAATTTCTTTTGAAGAAACAGTAAATATATTGTCTAACATTTTTGGCGAGAGAAGCTCCTTATTTTATACTCGCTACAAATGTTTAAATATTGCTGAAGTTGACAAGGATTTTGGGTTTTTTGGGGGGATTTTGTCACCCATGCTGGAAATGTGAATCTAAATTGTAAATGTTTTTTGTTGCATGAACTAAATTCTGACATATTCAAATTTTTTATTTTTGTTCAAGGTCTTACTTCAACAAAAAATAAACATATCCATTCACAAATACTGACTAAGCTAGAACAGGATCCTGATATAACACTTCAGAAAGTTATTGAAGAATGTCAGAGAATTGTAAATTTAAAGCACAATAACATAAAAATAGAAGGAAAAGACATTTCAAATGTATATGCTGTTTGTCCTAAAATAGGACAGCAGAATATTGAAAAAATTGTTCAAAACCAAATCCATGTTTTGGCTGCAGTGGATTACATTTCAAAAGTGAATGTTTTTTTCCATAATAAAAGTTGTTTTCTTTGTGGAAATATAGGACATAAAAGTACCCACTGCAAAACCAAAGGGAAAAATTTTTTTAAAAAGTCAAACACAAAAAACAACATAAATATAGTGTTATTGAGACAAGAAATTGAGAAGGGTCAGAAACAAATTTATGTACGTAAAAATTAATAATGAAAAAGTTAAACTTCAACTTAATACTGGAAGTGATATTTCAATTATTAACCAAAAAAACATGGAAAAATGTTGGAAAACCATTATTGAAGCAAACAAATAAGTTGGCATGTAGAGTGTCAGGAAAAAAAATTAAATTTAAAAAGGTGAATTCAAATGTAATATTTCATTTATTATAAAGGCTTTAAAATCAAAAGTTTTTGTGCTGCAAAATGCTTCCAATCTATTTGGAACGGATTGGATTGTTTTATTCAATTTATGGAAACTACCCATAAGTTCTTTTGGTAATAAAATTGATGCCCCCTCCCCAGCACAAATAGGATGGCAAAAATGAAGGAGCTGAAAGACAGGTTTCCTAAAGTATTTTCAGATGGACTTAGAAGATGCACAAAAAAAAAAAAAAAGTAAAGTTTGAAGTCAAGGAAAATGCAAAGCCTATTTTCATGCCAAAAAGAAATGTCCTGTTTGCAGCTTTGGAACCAATAAACAAGGAATAGGAGTAACTTGAAAAATTTAGTCTTCTCTCAAAAGTTGAATACTCGAACTGGGTGGCTCCAACAGAATATATAAAAAAATGAAAAATTATAAAATACGTGTTTATGCAGATTTTTCATCTGGCTTAAATGATTGTCTGAAAGCACATGCCAACCCATTACTGAGGACATTTTTGCAAAATTAAATGGTGGAAAGGTATTTTTAAAGTTGGATCTATCTGATCCATAGCTCCAGATATAAGTCAATGAAGAATGCTCCAAATTGTTGACTATTAATACACACAAGGGGTTGTATAATTTTAATTGACTTCCGTTGTATGAATTATGAATTGTCCTAATTGACATTAGCATTTCATATTCTTGTATAAAAGAAAATGCATTGATTAACACTATGGATATAGGAAATACAGTAAAACAGTGATTTGCCAGCAGGACATTTTCCAGTCAATGATTAATTTTCAGAAAACTGTCAATGCAAAAACAATTTATTAGCATGTTTTCAAGGTAACTTATTTCTTTTTTATCATTTTACCACAAGTAAGGTGATAAAAGCCCCTAAGATGCAAGAGATTACTGAAAGTGAAAGAAACAGATAGGACTATAAAAGAACAGATTCAAAGAGGCAGATGATGATAACTGACATTACATTTAAATGTTTGAAGATCATAGTTTACAGGAAAACAGGAAGCTGAAATAGGATTCCACAAGCAAAATGTGCGAGAGAATATACTATTAGCATAGGATTTACAATTACAACCAATAATTTCAACACTAAAATTATGAGAACAAACTTTCAATCTAGTACTGTGCTTGAATTTGTGAAGCTGAGGTAGAAAGGAAGGAAAGCTCATCAGAACAATTACTATGAAAATATCTATAGAAAGAGCACGGGGAAACTATATTAAGATGGTGGGAAAGTGACTGAAACCAAGATGCCATGTGAGGACCAGTAACATTAACGATTCTTCTTTGGATTTTGTAAAGAATCTCTAGATATATAGCAGAAGCACCAGACCAAATGAGACAGCAATATTCAGTGCATGAACAAATGGTAGATGTGCAAGACAGATTCTGGTGATAAAAATTGTCTAGCATGACACAGTGAACTGACTTTCCAGCAGACTTAGCAATTGATTTAATATAGTTATTCCACTGTCAGTGGAAAATGTGAGACCAAGAAGACAATATTTTCATATTCAAATGTAAAATTCAAAAGTTATTTTGAAAATATATAGTCTGCCTACTGCAAAGTCCATAATAAAAAAAAACAAACAACAAAAGGTAAAGCAAAGTCATAAATCATTTCTGGAAAATATTTTCTTTCAGTTTTTAACAAGAAAATTAACATGTGTAAATCTTGTAGTCTGCTGAAAACCAAAATGCTTTACAAATTACAAAATCTTAAAAATTCAAATTTAACAAGTACAAACAGTTTAACAAAAGTAAAGAAACTTACCTTCCAGGTTTATTTACATATTTCTGTAAGCGCACCTTCACCTCATCGTATGTGAGGAATGCTACATAGCCTGGATGTGTTACTGCAAGTACATTCCAGTTCCGCAACAAATTTGTCCACGGCTGGAACAATCTACAAAGAAAAAAAGAGAAAATATTTTAGTTCAATCAGCAGATAGTGTGAAAAATAATAGTAATAATAATAATGAATACTGAAATTTTAAAATTAATGACTTAATGGAAACTTGGTAGTAATTTTTTTAAACCTACATAATATTCTATACCTTAACAAAACTGCAAATGTTTGTCATAAGTACAAAAGAAGTTCAATTCCCAAATTGTTTCAATAAAGAAATTAAATAATATAAAAAAGGATGATTGATGGGTAATAATAAAAAGAAACAGAGTGGTTGATCTAGACTAAATGAAGCAAATCTAGTTTGGTTAATAGAAATAAAACTTGAAGTTTCAATACCTATGAGTAATTTCATTATTTTTTTTTCACACTAACTAATGAATACTAAACAAAATAGTGTATTCTTGCACTGAACACATTGTTTTATCACTAAAAAGTAGATGTGATGGTTACATATCTCAGTCAACATTGGTAGATAAATGCTATATCTCATAAAAGGGTAAAATGATTTCTATTTCTGTTATTTATATTATTATGCTGAAGTGTGTGCATAAACATGTTTGTATGTACATACACAGCCAAAAAGTTTCAGAGACCCTGTTTAACATGGTTAACCTCAAGTAATAACACAGGCTACATGATGTTGACCTTGGAAATTATTCAAGGTCACTATAAGTCAAAAAATTTAACACTTGCTATTCTAACTAAACTAAGCCATGAGATCTGAAGTTTTCTATGAAATAAAAATAGATATTTTTTTACTCCACAAATGGTAGGGAAGATAGGGGTAAAATAGTTTTCGAAGGTCATTGGAGAAAGAATTAGATTATGGCCTTTATGATTTGTATTTCAACCAAGCAATTACATTCTTGGAGATAAATTGGTATGTAGGGGGGAAAATAAGATAAAAATCCTTGCAGATCATCAGAGGTTAATTTTGGATTAAGCTAGCTAGCGCTCTCTCTCTCTCAGATAAGCAAAATAATTTAAAGGTGTGAAAGAGAAAAAAAAATGAATATTTCTTTTTTTAGTTGTTTTCAATATAAGAGCTGGCCCAAAACAACAAAAAACTACCAGTGGCTCCAAAGAATGATGCAATCAAAGAAATAAATACAAAGCTGCTGCTGCTGCTGCAACAGATTCAGTCATAAAAGTGACAATTTTTGACAATTCTGAGGCTATTCAAAAGCCAGTTGAGATCCTTAACTTTCTTGAGATAGTTGCCAGTTCTTCCTGTCTACAGGCTTCAACTAAAAGTTGAAATCATGCTTCTAAGAAATATTGACCCTTCAAATTTGTGAAATGGTAATATATAGCAGTCAAGCAGCTCATCCCACATGTTATCAAAATAACTATCCTATACAGGACTGGCAAAAAAGAGGATGTGCTTTTAGTATCCTAGAAATTCTAGAGGACTTGAGTTTTGAAATTCAAGTAACTTCAATTTCTAGTGAGGCTCAGCAGTCTGACATAATCATAAAGACGGCACAAAAACAATCTCTCAAGAATTATGGCATCAACCTAACTTCTCCATGAAAAGCTGATTTTTTGATAAATTAATATCTTCAGTATTCAGGTACTCAAAAATGTTTGAAAAGCCATATTTGAATTTATCTAGATTTTAAGACAGCATTTGGATTTGAGTTTCACATTAAAGTTATTTCTTCTTGATACATCAAAGCTTTTGTATCCCTTAACTTTAAATGCATTCTTTTTTATTTGTTATAAATCAAATAAAATTAAATCTGAATAAACAAATCATTTACTGATTCAACTCAACCTATCAAATATATACTTATGTGCAGCAGTAAATGAAAGACTAAAGTTTAGATTTTAGCTCCACTACTAACTAGAAGAATATTTAAATTCATCATTATATGTTTTATGCTATTGTGGCTAATATACTGCTATCTGCAACTAAATTTTTGTTGATTTTGTTAACTTCAGTTCCATATATTTTATTACAAATCTAACAGAATCAATTGAAATGAATAAATCTCTAAATTATATAACAAATACCAGTTACAATATAAATGTTTTTAAAAAATATTTTCTATTGTTTCAACTTACTTGCTTCTAGAGATAACCTTTGCTTAAATAGTTTTCCTGTCTCAGATACATTTCTTAAAGATGTATTACAAGTCTTCTATTGGATTAATATTTGAAGAGGCAAATTAATTTGATATCTTTGAAACCATTTCAGCAAGGTGAGTGATATTCATCTTTGCAGAATGTGAAAGAACATTATCTTGCATAAATATATTCTTTAGCTTAAAGCTTCTTGGTTGGGACCTGCACCACTCAAAAATATCTTGCCCAGAAAGTTAAAATAAATTCTCTGCATTTATCTGGATACCATCATCAACTTTGAAGGATCCTATAATTTTACTGCCTACAATACTAGACCAAAACATTACACCACCTCCCCACTGTTGTCTTATAAACCATATTCACTATTTCCATGAAAACCCCAACCTCTAGCCCAGACATCAAGTTCATGCAATGTATTTATACATTCATTGCTAAAAACTTATTGAGAAATGTTTTTTATGTAATTCTTCACCTAATTTACACATGGTAGTTTGGTTAATACCAATGAAAACTGTTTACAGTTGCAACACCAATTTCTTCAAATATTTTCTTGATATTTTCTTTGCTTATTATCCCTTTAATTTTTCTCAAATTTTTTTTTGTAACATTTTTAAAAAACAGATTTTTCTTGTTCTTGCTGTTTCAATTTCTTTTTTGATCATTCTATGATATTCCTTTAACTTTTGCTGAAATTTCCAAACTTGTGCTTCCAATTTTACAATATCGTGTTTCTCTTCTGAAGTTATATTTTTCTCATCATCCATGACAATCTTTATATATCTGAAAATAAAAATATCAAAAACTGTATTATATATTGTAAGTATGTGCAGTTGAGGTGGCCGAGTTATTGAAATTCGTCCTTGTCGCACCAGGATTGTCTCTTCAAGTCACACCCTGGTGTTAAGAATTGCTGGCTTTTTATGGTGTCTAACGAGGTCACTATACAGATTTTCGGCCCATGCAGATTGAGTCTCCTGCGCACAGCACAGGTGATCTTATGTCACATGCTGGGGGGCAGGCTGTGCTCACTACACCCACTCACCTGATCTTACTATCACACAGGTAGCAGCTCGAGTGAAGGGCAGCCTTTTACATCTGCTGCTTCTTAGAAGAATTGATTCAGCAGGCTCACTTACTTTTTGAGGCGGCCCCATCACGGTCGTCACCATTACTCGATTGTTTAGAGTTAACATCAGTTGAATGGTTGTCTTCATCCTTTATTACAGGTATGTACATCTCATCATTCAATGTGGTGATTTCATCTTCCACAGAATTGCTCACCATATGAAGAAAAGGGTGGAGATCTCTCACATGGCACAGCATTCCATCCACACAAAACACTTGGGGACTCACAAATCCGATCACTGTCCCTGTACTTGTGCATCTGTTCAGTGAAGTCCTTACTAGTACAAAGTCCCCCCTTTCTTGTAACATACCCTGCTCAGGCTCAGACTTCAGCAGAGGAATCCTGTCAATACCTTTCACTTGGACCTCATGCTGGTACAAAGCATTAGCCAGAGCAGTCACAACATCCTTTAGCATAACATTGTACCAGTAAACCACTTCCTGGACAGAGCATTGCTTTCTGGCAGCAATCAACTTTATTGATCTCTGGGATCGTTCAACAATGCCTTTTCCAGATGGCACATATGCACATAAAAAATGCAGTTGGTCATTCCAATATCTCAGTAAACATTCTAAAGCTCCTGCTGTTAAATGCTGTATTGTTATATGTCAAGATCTCTTTAAGTGGGCTCCTCTTAAAAAAGACAGAGTTGAGACACTGGATTGCAGTAGCCAAATCTTCTTGTCATAGAGGTCACCAAATGGCAAACGGGATAGGTACACAGTCTATCAGGGTCTGGTAGTAAGCAGCCTTGTAATGGATGATATCAATGCCTAATCTATGCCATATATATGCTGTCTCCATTTTCCCTTTTTACCATCGGATTGGTGCTGGATCGATTGACAGGCAGGATTTAACAGCAGATCTCACAGCCTCTTTCGCCAAAGACAAAGTACATTGTCTGTTTTACACTGGGGTGTCTGCTGTGTGAGTGTATTTGGCTTATCTGACTCAGTCTCATACAACTAATAGTCACAACACATAACTGTAGCACAGGTTTTGCCTCATTCTTCATTGCTTCCAGCCACCTCTGCAGGACTGATGCTTTTGTCTTCTTTATTCCGATTTGATTTGATGAGTATAACATCCACCATTAAGGCATACTCCTTAACGAACTCCAAGATCTGCATCTACTTCCTGATTACATCTCCCTATGGTAAAATGGAAAATATTAAAAATAACTAGAACCTTTTATTCCTTACATGATCCAAGACCCCTATGTTTACAAGAAAAATTGCATATTATAAAGTTTCCTAACAATAAAAACCTGTTAAACCAAAAAAATGAATTAATGGTGCTATGCTGCCATTATCTACCTTTTACCTTAAAATATAGTTAAAAAATATTTTTTATAAATAATTACATATTATAATAGTATTTTATTAGTATATAATAGTCCACCTAACATTTATTTGGTTTATTCAACTATAATATTGCCATGTTTTACCATCTGTTCAGTATAATTAACAACCTATATAGTTGTTTCCACATTTTTAATTTTACCTATTAGCCCCTTTAAGAAGCTTCCTGAATATATTAAAAAAATTTTTTTAAAAAAATTCGTTTCTGATAAATTTATGTCTACTTTAACAAATCAGCAAAAAAATTATTGGATACACCAATAATACATTTGTCACTGAAAGTGTTCCCTAGTATCATTGAATATGTCTAAGCATCAGTTATCTTAATATGCAAAATAACCCACCCACCTTCACCCTCTGACTTCATTTTTATATTTTAGGGTAGACCTGAGGTTCATTAGTTAATCAAGACATACACATATTTTTAATTCTTATCCTATGCGCCCCCCCCCTTAACTTACAAAAAGAAGTAAAAATTAGTTTTTAAATTTCCCTAATAAATCATTTTTATCACTAGTTATCTACCATAGCCTGAAGAAGTACCATCTTAATGCTGATACATGTCTATTAGACCGAAATGTCCGACATTGACATTATATTAACATTAAAACAGCATAATTGCATATTAGGATTTTTGTCTGTTTTTTCTGTATATTTTTATTCATACTGTTGGATCTATATCCATATATATATATATATATATATATATATATTCCTCTTGGAATTTTTTTCTGAAAATATACATGTATGGGTATTTATATATTTTGCATACGTATGTATATTTTCCACTAATATTATCTCTCTATATATATATATATATATATATATATATATATATATATATATATATATATATATATATATTTTCATTATATGATGAGCAACCTTTGAGTTGCATTAATATATTGTAAATATTAAACAGATATAATTCCCATTATATATTTATCAGTATGAGTCATTCCATGTCAAATGAACAAAGGTCTGACCATCACCAACACAGATTTTTTTTTTTTTTTGTTTTCAAATTTGGCACACTTATAGAGCTTCATGAGAGAAATTGAATGGTACCTATTTTACATCTCTATGTCAAAGGGTTCCATGATCCTTTGACACTTACAAAAAAGGTTAATTTCAGTAAATAATCACAAAGTTTAAATAGCCATACATCAGTTATTTTTTCAACCACAAAGCTAAATTATATACCATTTTAAAGTACTTGGATGGATCTAAAAGGTGATCTATTTATTTTTTTTTGTTTAAAAATCAAATAATTTTCCTTTTAATTTCTCAAAAAAATGCTCCTTTAATTTTTTTAAAATTTCACAACAAATTTGTCTGCTTTATGGTAAGATATGTTCAAAATTTTGTGGTGGCCTGAGTTACAAAGTTTTTAATGAGTTGAGCCAAATTCAAAATGGCAGATTCTGGTATTTGCTAACATATGCTAACATTTTCATATCTCCAATATGGTCAAGTTGTATATCTTTAGAAAACTCTTTGAATGCTGGTTAATGTTCACATAAGAACTATGATCATAAAATTAACAAAACTTGTGTTATTTGTGGTTAAATGTTGACCAATTCGGTGGAAAATAAACAACCTTATTTTTGGTTTTGTTTACATTTTTATTATATAACAAATAGATTTTTATATGAAAAAGTGACATAATGAAAATAATTGGTTAAAAAAGTCTCATGAATTAATGTTACAATAACATAAAACATGAAAATATGCAACAAATGATGTTAATTTATGTTGACATTTGACACGGTACACTAAATGCACAAAAAAAAAAAACTTCAACATCAGTTGAAGACCAGTGTTACGAATGCAGATAGCCCATAGCATATATTAAGGTTAATCTCCGCTTAACAACAGAAGAGGTCACGTGGGAGTCTCGAGTCATTTTGGGGAAGCAGGTCAAGAGGTTGACTGACCCAGTTACCCGTAGCAACAGAATCTAGACAGGGGACTGACGTAAGCAGCAGGAATTGGAATTTCGCCAAAATGCAGGACACATGACAAATTAGAAAATTACTTGAAGTCAGTTGCTGTCTTGTCTTTGAAGGACAAGACTCAAAATCAATTTTGATAACTTATGAACGGAAAGATGAGACTCATTTTGGTAATGATGGAACTTGTCCGATTCATCATAAGCAACTCCGGATAAGAAATATAAGGATGTATATTTCTGTTCGTCAACTCCATATTGAAGAAGATAAATCGAGTTATTTATCACAGAAGACGCAAGGAAATTTGCACGTTAAAAATACAGCCTGTGTTTGAAGAAAGAAAAGAGAAATCAAGAGAGAAGAAGAAAGTATATATCTCTGTTGCAGCCGGACCATGTTTGAAGCTGAACTGTGTAAAGAAGAAGAAAGAAAGAAAAGAGACAAGAGAGAAGAAGAAAGTATATATCTCTATTGCAGCCGGGCCGTGTTTGAAATTGAATTTGTGTAAAGAAAAGAAAGAAAGAAAAGAGGAAACGTGAGAGAGAAAAAGAAAGGACAATGAGTAAGAGAGAACTGAATATAAAGATAAGTAACTATATATTTTGGACCCGTGTTAGAAAGATACACATGCATCCATAAATTTTATGTTCTCACAAACACCTTTCCACATGTCAAAATAGTAATATATAAATCCTATCCCATCTCTTTTTTTTTTGGTGGTTTGTCGTTGATTTTGCAATCATTAAAAAGTTATTCATACTTATTTTCAGGTTTTTTATCCATTCGGGTTCAGTCCAATCCACTTGATTTTTTCTGATATTTTGGTATCTCAACATAAGTCTTGAGGTTCTGGTCGTTCGGATGCTTTACTTTGCTTATATTTTTTTTATTTAAATATTTGTGTATATGTATATATTAAAATTCTTAAAAAAATTTATTATGCCTCATCGTTCATCCTTGAATTGTGGATCTGTATATGTGTTGAAAATAAAGCGAACCTGGAAAAAGACTACTGTTTGATTATCTCAATCTAACAGTGTTCTTTAAAATATTTGTTTACTAATTGTCCATTTGTCATGATCTGGGAGATAGCCCGTAGATTCTCCATATAATTTTGATAACGAAATGTATCTCCTGGTCGGCGATGATTAGTTATAAATTATTTTTTCCTAGGGCATATGACAACCAGTCACAGCATTCTAGCATTTTTGTAGATATTGAAAATGAATTACAACTTTTTAATGAGTTACTCTTAATGATTGCAGCAAAAACTTGAAAAACAAACCAAATATGATGAATAAAATGTAGGACAAATTAAGGGAGCAGTATCGAAGAAAAAAATTTCAACTAAAATTTTCCATTAAGAATCTACCAGTATAGAAGAGCACGAAAGATCTGATGAAAGTGAAATTATTGCAGAATTAAAAGTTTTAAGCTTGTGAAAAGAGGTCCCAAAAAGTACAAATTTTGACAATACTTAAAAAAAAACAAAAAAAACTGATGTATTGAAAGAATTCAAACAGAATTAGGCACCACAGCATACATGGCAAGACAAGTCAAAAAACTTGTAAATGAACATGGAATATCTCTACCAAATATATGAAAATATAGATTCCCACAAGAGACAGTTGATTAAGTTGTGCTGTTTAATGAGAGTCAGCAGAGTGATGCCTGGAAAAATGACTATAATACAGTCTTAAAGAACGGTAGAAGAGTTCAGAAACAAAAGTATATTGTACTCTGTAACCTGAAAGAGGCATACCAATTATTTAAATCAAAAAATCCAAACAGAATTAGTTTTTCAAAATTGGCTGAGCTTGGACCAAAAGAATGTATCCTAGCAGGTGGATTCTGGAACACACTATATCTGTGTTTGTACAATACATCAAAATGATAAGTGTAGGTGCTCATCCTGGTACACTGACTAAAGATGAACGATATCATTTAATAGATTATCACCAATGCATAGCTGCTGTTACATGTAATGAAATAACCTGTTACTTGGGTGATTGCTCAAATTGCAACAATATATAGAAGAAATTCTAAATAAAAATTTAATAGATGATTTTATCTACAACCAGTGGCTATCAACTGATAAGATCACACTGCAAACTGTTTCATAATCTACAGAAGAATTTATTGAAACTTTTGTGTAGGCTTTTAAACCTTAAAAAAGATGATTTCATTGCCAAAGACCAATCAAAATTTTATTTTAATAATTGAAGTTCTTTGATGGATGATGAAGTCATTTATTTGTTGTATTTTATTTTGCTGAGAATTATTAATTTATTTTGCAGGATGCTACACAAGACTTCCACTGGAAAAATTCTCAAGTCACATTACATCCATGAGTACATTATTACAGAAATGACAAAGAGCAAGAGGATATTAATATTGTGATTATATCAGAATGTTTCAATCATGAAATAGTAGCTGTTCATTTGTTCCAAAGAAAACTTATAGAAGTACTGAAAAAAAATCTTAATTTAAAAATAAAAAAATCTGATCTATATCTCTGGTGTCACCACTTCACATTATTAATTTTTTTTTAATTTGTGCAACCATAAGGCTGACTTTGGTACTGATGCAGAGTGGCACTTTTTTGCTACATCTCATGGGAAAAAACCATGTAATGAGTTAGGTGGCACTATTAAGAGATTAGCAGCAAAAGGAAGCCTGCAGAGACCCTATAATAAACAAATAATTACACCAAGACAGTTGTTTGATTATGCAACAAAAAATATTTCAAGCATAAATATTTTGTATTCCTCAACAAATGAATAGACAAAAGAAATCTTAGAAAATGGATTAAAAATTTCCTCAACAATTACAGAAATTCAAAAACTACATTGTTTTTATTTTGACCTCTTCCAAGAATAAAACTGTGTCAACTCAGGATGAAAGAAAAATAGTTAAAATAAAACGGGACAATATAGAACTTGAAAACATTAAGGGATTTGTTACAGTAATCTATGATAGGAATTGGTGGCTAGGATATGTGCTTTAAAAATTTCCTGATAATGGTGAGGTAAAATTGACATTTTTACCACTTAAGAGCCCTTCTTCATACACCATGGATCCATTACATCCAGTTATATTAATCTTAAATTATTCTGATATTCTTAGTTCAGTTGAAGAACTTATAAACATTCAAAAATTGAGATGTGTTATATAGGAATAAAGTGCCGCTGCCAACTCTGTAGTTTGAACAGAGAGCAAACACAGTTGATTCCATTATTGGATTAAGAAGATCACCAGAAAGGAAATACATAAATAGGAATTAGCACGGTGTCTAATTAATCACCATTTCTATTCTATCTTCTATTACTCTTTGGATCACTATTCAGTGGTTACATTTCAAGTGAGTTTTATCGAGTAAGTACTGTTAGTGCAAGTGTTATTTGAAGGTGTCTGACAACAGCGTTACTATAATTGTATCTGTGATTACAAAGTCTCTACAACAATGAGCATTACAAAAGTGACAAGTATTCATAGACATCACAAAAAGATGGTTTGGTTTGTTTTATGGCATATCAACCTCAATGGGTTATTTAAAATTTTTATTGCTGCTAATTATTTTGTTATGTCAAAAATCTATTTCTGGTAATATTTTTTTCCTTCAAAAATGTATTGCTGGTAAGTTTTTTCTTCAAGAATTTATTGCTGGTAATAATTTTTTTATAAAGTATTTCTGGTATTAAAACCTATGTTTACACTTTCATAGTGTTTTTACCCCTGTTTCAGGGTTAACTATTTGCCCATAGCTGGGACACTAACAGGTGCTACCACCCTGGGTCAAGGTGGATCTGGGAACACCAACAATTAAGAGGTGGTTCCACACTCCTCACAACCTGATCAGAGGCCTTGCTGTTGGACGTAATTTATCGTCTTACCCAGGGTGGCAAAAAGATGGAAAAAGCTTCAAATATTTTAGGAAAGAGAATTTCTTGAAATTAAATAAAGATTCAATCAAGGTTGCTCATCACAAAAAATTTGAGTGTAAAATTAAGTGGTTTGCATATGCAAATTTTTATTTTCTATTTAAACATATATTCCAACAAGAAACTTCATACACATCAAGTGCTATAAACTCTTATCACCAGTCCAAGAAAGACATTTGAATCATTACCATGCAAAAAATTCATTTTTTATATGTGGAAATATCTACTCTTTACTTGAAGAAGGTTGCAAAACTAGAAACATGTGTAGCAGAATTATGGAAAATAGAGTATAATATACATTTTAAAATAAAAAAAATCCGCATTTCAACCAAAAATGTTTGCAGTTTATCTTCTTTTATATATATATATATATATATATATATATATATATATATACACACACACACACACAGAGGAAACAGTATAGTTTAACATTAAACTTGTTTATTATCATTGTATATTAAAACTCAATGTTAACTATTACAAGGATATTTGATGCACAAATTTTGCAAAATAAATATAAGATTTCTCTATAGAATAATTATCCTTTTCATAATAAACACAAAGAATGTAAATAGGAAAAGTTGGATAGAAATAGTTCTGGTAAATATGGTAATAATCTGGGATAAAATGTAAAAAGAGAAAAAAACTTTAGGGTACTAAGTGACATTAATCACTTAATAAGTTAATTGGTACTATTAGTACCATTATTATAACTACTATAATTAATATTTACAGGTTAAATTGTGGTCAGAGTAAGTTTAATATAGAGACATCTGAAAACTAATTAGTCCTTCCTATTGGGTATATGAAAGTCATTTTTAATTGCAACATTCTCCCTTCAGTCCTACCCTCTTTTCTGCTATATATATTAACAATCTGCCTAAAAACATTCTTAGATCACTAGTAAATATATATGCAGATGATGCCCTGGTTTTTGAGAACACCAACAAAAATTTACATGACCAGAACCTAGCAGCTAATCTCTCCTCTGACCTTGATCATATAGTTCAATGGGGAGGAACAGGCTTGTAATATTCTATACCTCCAAAACCAAGCTAGTAATATTTCATCATCACAGAGCAGACCCTAACTTTTCTACAGTCATGTTGATCAGTGTACTTTCAGTGAGACTTCTTGCCTGGAACATCCGTTATGACAAGTTCACTCCAGACCTCAAGTGGAACTCATATATACGATCTATCACTAAAGAGACTGGGAAAATGGTCAGTTCCCTGTACTGCACTGGAAATTACCTGACTCCTATTTTTATAAGAGCCAGATCAAACCAAAAATGGAGTATTGCTGCACATTTGAACTGAAGTTGCCAAATCCTCATTCTCCTGTTTCAAAGTTCAAAAGTGTTTACATAGCCTTGTGGGTAATTAAATGTTTTCCATGCTACATCTTTCCCACAGATGAAACTTTGCTAGCCTCTTGCTACTCTATTGCTATTTTCATGGCAGATGTTTGAGTGTAATACATTCTTTAATTCTACAACTTCAAACTAGGAGCCACCATATTCTATTAGTAAGGAGGAAGTTCTATTCAGACAGCTTTTTCCCCAGAACTATTGCATTATGAAATGGACTCCCATGATAATACTTTCCTAATCATTAAAATGTTAACCTATTCAAGTCATAGGCTAACCATTTTCTATCCTATATATTCTCATAATATGCATTTCTTGTTAACTTCCCCATACACGCTTACAACAACCTTATTTAATAATTTTATACCTTGAGTGGCACTTGGGGCCTTCTATTAGGTAAACAATAGTTTAAAAAAGGTGTTATTTTGGTTTTTACAAAAGTGAAAATAAATATTTCAGTCTTATTTTCAAATATCTACAGTATCCAGACAAAATCAATAACTAAAATCACCAGTGCTTATTATTAAAAAATGGCTAACAGAACTCAAAGACAAGAAATTGGTCTGAAGAGCTTATAAAATAGACAATAATAAATACTCACCATTCTAATTAATTTAGCTATTACTACTACTGATATCACTGCTAATGCTGCAATTATTTCTATTTTTTATAAAAGAGTTAATTGACATTTTTTTTTATGCTTTATACTCCAGAATCTCAATGATTCTAACATATAGTGCAGCTAACCATAACACACACAGAAAAAGAAAGAAATAATTGATTAAGATAGGAGCATTTACAAAATTCTTGCAACTGTTCATTAAGAAGTGATAAAAAAAATAAATGAGCTTCTGATATGGTTATATTGGAGAGCAGAATAAATACAGAAATTATAATAAATACATAGGTCAATTATTTTTTAGAAGGGAACCAATAACTCCAAAAAGTGTTTCTTAGTAGGTAAGAGATAGTATATTTAGAGTTGAATCTCAAGTGAAACTAATTCAATATACAACACTACTTTGCGATGTTAAATGGCAATAAAGGTCAACTGCTACTTATTTCAACACAATAATGATAAATATATAGCTGAGAAGAATGATGAATCAGATTCCGCTTTCTAAGCACTCAAAATTTACCAATTTAAAAGAAAAAGGTAAATTTATTTTTTGAACTGAGAAGGACTGCCTTATTAATTAATTATTTTGCTTATTTCTAAACCTGTTATTTCCAAACACCTTACAAATTCTATAACCATAACAAAAACAACCATAGCCGTTCTTTTAGTCATTTGTATAAAACATTTATAAAAACATTAGTCTTCCACTCATTCAATAAACTATCAGTTACTTAGTATTCTTCTTAATGGAGAAATGAAGGATCAATTTTATCCATTCTGTTTTTCTTCCTTTGTCAAATAGGTTTCCTTAAAACAAAAAGTAATGACTAATAATATGAAACCCCTTACAACTGATATATAATAAAATTAGTTTATCTAAACAAATATTTTATTATAGAATGTCCTTAAAGTTGTGATGGAGCATTTAAATTCTAAATAATAAAAAAATAAAGTTTTTTTTTAAATTATTCCTAAATTACATAGGTCATAACTAAAACTCAACCAAACTAGTATATCACTAACTCAAATTTTAAGTGATTTTTATAAAAAAGCTTTTGCTTGTTACTATTGTACATTTTGTTTAAGGAAATGTTGATTTGGACAAAGTTGAGGATACTTTTGCTTGCTTATTGTTTCTCATCAATTGCTAAATTATAATAGTTAGGTTTTTATATAAGATCTACAAACAATGCTTTAAGTATAATTCATCAAATAATATTCAACTTCAAAAATTATAAGCGTTTCTAATCAGGCAAATAAGAAAAATTTCATGATAGTCTATTATTAAACTATAAATGTTACAACTATTGCCATGTGTCATTCTTCTTGTAGTTTAAATTCTTGTATTGATAAAACTTTATTATTAATAGCAATATGAATAGCTTAAAAGTATTCTGAACATATAGCAGCATACATAGTTCATAAAAAAAAATCTACTGTCATGCTCTGGAAAATACCCATTATATTGCTTTGGCATTTAAATAAGTTTCCATAATGACATTTCAATTATAAAGGACACTTGATAGTAAAAGGTTTATATAGGTACAATCAATGAGAAAATGAAACAATATGACACTTGTGAGAAAAAAATTCCACATTTATATAAAAGTTACTTTGAACATCATAAACTATGCTACAATATCATTACGTCTACAGATATTATGGCATGCATAAGCCAAGCAGTAGGGTATAAATAGCAAATTCAAGAAATATATGTTCATCTAGAATTTTTTAAAAATCTCATTCTAGCTAGTAAATAATATGACAGGAGATCTGCTACCAGCATTATCAGTTAACTAGTAATAATATAGGTAAAAGGTTCATATTCCCCGTGCTAAGATCAGAGATTCACTGTCAGAAAAAACATTTCTCAGGCTTCCTTTATACAAATAACAACAAAGAAATTATTATAATTTGTAATTTCTACTTTTTTTTTTTTTAGGACAAAATTAAGACACAGTAGTCTCAGTGTCCAGACACAAACTCAAATGGCCAAAAATTTAATCTGAATTTTTAAAATGGCCGTCCTTGGCCTAAAACAGTGTTTTTTAATCTAATGTGCTTCGCACATACTGTGACCACTGAATTGCTAATATACAAAATCGATTTCAACAAAATGGAAAATTAACAAATTCTATGTAAACAACATAAATTTTATGAATTGCCATCCAACAGTAATAAAAAAAATATTATTTCATTGACAATGTATCATTTATTCCGCTTGCAACCGTTTTTTTATTGTTTTTTCTTTTAATATTCTCCGAAATATGATCCGTCTTTCCGTAAGGGTTAAGCCCAAGATGTTTCAAGAGTGTTCAGAAAAACAAAAACATACCTAAAACTAAAAAACATACACACAGCAATTACAACATGAAAAAAAAACAAGAAAAAACCGTTGATACTTTTAAAAAGTATAGCTGAAACCAAGAAATAATCGAAAAGATACTGAAGTAGCGATATTCTTAATAACTATAAAATCTAGTATAATAAATATACGGAAAAGGAAAAATATATATATGTATATATATATATATAATAAATATATACATATATATATATACGATAAATATATGTATAATATACACCCCCCTGCAACTACGGTTTATATACATAGATGCTTTATATATATAATTATATATACATATAAGAAGCAATATTATATACATGTACCAAGTTACCCAGGAAGATCATGTCAATTATTTTATAACTTATTTTATATTTTTGCTTTATGAAAAGTGTATTGAACTCTTTTAATTTGCTTTGTTCTTTTGGCATTATAGCATTATTTTGCTAAGTTGAAGTCTATATATATATATATATATATATATATATATATATATATAATAATATAATAATATATACATATATATTACATATGAAATGGATTAAGTCCGACAATATATAATATAACATAATAATAAATATAAAATATATACAAAAATATATAATTTTATTCATTCTTTTATATATTACCAAAATATCTATTACATCATATATACAATTTTAATACTATTTCAATTTTTAAAATAATTTTAAACATATTATAATATATATATAATATATATATATACAAATATATATCATATATATAAAATACATATATATACAATAATAAACATAAATATAAATAAAATATAATATATAAAATATAAATTCAACATATTATAAATATATATTAAAATAATAATATACATATATAATATAACATATATATAATATAAAATATATACAAAATACACATATATATAATAAAAAATATATATCATATTAAATAACATAATATATATATATATATAAAAATTTCATATATATTTTATACATTATATTTTATAATATATAAAAATATATATAATATAATATATATATATAACAAAAACATATATATATATATATATAATATATATAACAAAAATATAATATATAATTTTTAAATATATATATATAAACAAAAAATTATAATTATATATAAAAAAATATATATATATATATATACACACACACACATATATAATATATATATATATATATATATACACACATATATATACATATATATACACATATATACACACACATATACACACATATACACATGTATATACACACACATATATGTATGCACACACATGTATGCACATATACACACATATATATATACACATATGCACACACATATATGTGTGTACACACACACATATATACATATGTACACACACATGTGTCATGCACACACACATATATACACACACACACACACACATGCATACACACACATGTATACATATGTGCACACACACACATGTATACATATACACACACACATAATATATATGTATATACACCTCAATATACATATATATATACACACACACAAATATACATATACACACACACACATATGTATACATATATACACACACACATATATATATACACACACACACATATGTATATGTACACACACATATGTATATATACACACACACATATATAAACACACACACACATATATATATACACACATATATATACACACACATATATATACACACACATATATATATATGTATACACACATATATGCATGTGTGCACACACACATGTATACACACATATATAAATATACATATGCACACACACATATATATGTCATATACACACATGTGTATACATATGCACATGTATGGCATAAACACACCATACACATAAACACATATATACACATATATATGCACACACACATATATACAGGTTACACATTTGAACACATACACGGCATGCACACATATATGCACACACGGCACACACACACATATATGTGCACACATATACACACACACACACACACACAACTGTATATATATATATACACACACAAACGGCATACATATAACACACATATATACATATATATACATATATACATATATATATATACATATATAGATATATACACACACACATATATATATATATATACATATACATATACACACATAGATATACACACATATACATATATACATATATATATGTGTATACATACATATATGCATGTATACACACACATACATATATATATATATATACACACATATATACATATATATATACACACATATATATATATATATATACATGCATACATATAAATATACACACATACTTACATGTATATATACATCATCAATCATGTATATAACCAATCAAACTTATAGAAATACATATATATACTAATATATGCATAAATAACATTACAATATATATGTATAAATAAACAATTACACACATTTTTTGTCTTATTTTTATATATATATAAAATTACATATTTACATACATATCTATACATATATATATGTGTATGTGTAACATACATAATCACACATATATATATATATATATCACATACATTCTATATATATACATACATATATCCTTATATATATGATAATATATACAATATCGTATATATTATATACATGCATATATATATATAAAGCATATACAAGTCAAAAAAAAAAAAAATATATACATACATATATACATAATATATACATACACAAAATGACATCAAAATGAAAGTAAATAAATTAAATAAAAAAAAATATTGCCTTAGGTTAGTGCATACCTGGTCACGCATATGTAATCTTCTACAATTAATATATTTGCATCTATGCATATATATCATATTGAAAACATATACATATAAATATACATACATATCTGTTATCAATTACCGTATATACACGCGTATCGTGCGACTTTGATCATACATTAAAATTAGCGTATGTACTCCTGGCCTTGTCTACGCCGTTGGCCAGTCTCTGTATCCATTTACTATTGTAAAAAAGTACAGCCGTATTTAAAATAAAGATGATTTTGATAAAACGAATTGTTTTACTTAACTGTATCCAATAATATTGTTGTTGTAAAGAAAAGAAAAAGAAACAATAAACTTTCAACTTATAGTAGCAACAAACATCTGCAATAGATTTCTTGTCTCTCGGCCGCAATACTTGCATCCAAATCACAGTTCAAACCGTAGTCCGTCGTAACAGACAACGTAGAAACAACAAAATGGTGTCACACATCCAAGTGTCGCTTCACACCAGCAAAAACTCCTGTCCGTACACTAAACTCAGAAAATCGCATCTGTCAACATAAACGAAAAACAACGGTTTTTGTTCACCGAGAGATCTTTCTGATTGGTCACGACATTCTGGGGAGGGAAGAACATTAGCATAGATTCTAGTCCTTACAGTAGATTTTTGCTAACTAATTTTTGGTATTTTTTCTTCGGCAGATCGTACACAAAACACGAACTCTTTTTCGAGGTAGCTGATTATCTCTTTCACTACAAATATTCACATATTATTATCGTATTATAAAATACAAACAGCAAATATGCATATTTTCTATTGTTTACGTTTACAAGATGGTCAGCTGTCTATATTTCTGAAATGTGTTTTTAACCACTGTGCCGTGTCAAGGACACACGGCACAGTGGATAAAGGCATTGGTTTGATTCAGTGAGAGGATATATAAAGAGTGTAGTTCAATATACCCGGTTAAGACAGTGGAGAACTTTCAGAGGGGAATTTAGGAGAGAACTGATGACTGACATCCATTAAACATGGCAATGGGACTAGTATATTCTACCCCAGTGAGCGAAATAATGGGTTCTGTTTGACATTCCAATCACATGAAGAAGGCCGGAGCGTACAACGGTCGAAACGTTTAATAAATATGGCAACAAAGATGAAGACAATAGTCTGAATTATGTAAATAGTGAAGATGCTCAGTTGTTTCTCGTCTGGTCGTTTATGTCTGTACGCGTTTACGCAAAGTGTATTGCGTCAGTAGGATGGCATTTAGCATACTTTTATTTTTAACTTATTTGACTAGAAGATGGGTTAAGAGTTAGAGGGAAAGAGGTTGGTCTATTTTAACTTAGTCTCTCAAAAAAAGGAAGAGCGTAATACAAGAGATGCACGATAAAAATCATTTTTATAACCGAGAATTTATGGGTTTCGATAAGCGACATGGATGTCACGTGTATATTCGGTATAGCTGCGATCCGTTTTCATTTTGTTTAGTAAAAAATGTTAAATCTATTCTCAAACATAAAGAGACTGTTTTATTGAAGTGTTGCATAGCGATGAATTCAAGAGGTTAATCGCTACTGTTTCACGTCGTTCCTCGTCTTCTGTAAACAATGGGTTGACAGTTGACAGAAGCTAAGATAAAGAACATAAATATTGTTCACGCTTATTTAAGGTAAGCAGCAACCAAAATAAATACTGGCTGTGACATAGATGAGGGTCGGTTGAATGTCAACATCTGTTGTTTAATTAGCAAAATTAATCGTAGAATCTCTCAAAGAATATTAAGATGAAACACAAAAAGTGTGAGAATTCCTAATCAATACCTGAGCATTGTGGTTTCTCTTGAGAGACACGAGGATAAGCTGAACATATTTCATGTTCTTTATTTACAATAGAATGAACGGCAGAAATACGCAATGAAAACAAAGTCTGAAAATTCCAAATTTAATCCCAGAATTTTCATCATAATTTTCTGGGACGGGTTCGGAAAATACTATATACTTTTTTTAATCCCCATCTGACTCAACGAGATACATATAAATGAACAGAAACGTCTTAGGATTATAAATATAGTCCTCAAAAAGATTCCTTCATTTTGTTAATTATTTCACCCAATGGAAAGCGATAAACTCACATAGACGTAAAGATTACTTGGTTGGTTAAGACGCTTTTACGATCTATCCTCCATTTGCCGTTTGTTGAATGCCAGGATATAGGTTTAGACTGTCCTTATATTTAGCCGATAGTAATGATTTCGTGATCCTGTTTAGTGTTACAATTTTGCTAATTAACCCTTAGCTGGGGGAGAAGAGATTGACATACCTTTAAAAAAGTTAATTATAAAATAAAGTGAATATACCAAACACAACGGAAATTGGTACTATCAGTGAGATTACAATTCCGAGCTATGATCTTTTAGACCATATCTAATCTTTACAGGACCAGCTCTATACAATTTCAGTCCGAGCCGAAAAAGTATTACTAGGAAGCATCCAATATCATAATTATTAGTTAAATATCATTATAATATCATTTTTTCGCCCTAACCCCAAAACATGGTAAATGATATTATTTCATAGAGGGGCCTGTCGTTCAGATAAGTTTGTATCTTTCTCTCTAAGTTTGAAATTAAATCTATTGACCTTTAAAGTACTTATATCGAGTGCGACCTTTCTATAAATATTTTGGGAAAATATCATCCTGGGAATATTTGTAACTTTTTATCCTCCGTGAGACAGTAATAATATAACAGCTTTTTGCTTTCAACGTGGCAACATGGGTATGTATGAATTCGAACCAGGTATATTTTTTTCTTATGGGCTTGTCATCATTTTACACGTTGATCTTTAAAGAATCACACACATACATGAATACTTTTAACTTCAGACATACATTAGATTTTGACTGAACCTTGCTGGGACCTTTTTTTATTTATTTATTTATTTATTACCTTTTATACTAAAGAGTTTTTTTTCTTCAAGAAATATTTTCTTCATTGTATATATTTATGAATGATCGAAATTATTTACATTAAAAAGACAACAGAATATTTTGCATATTATTGGTGAGGACGATAAATTTTAGGGTTTAAATGTATGAGATTTGATTATAATTTTTTCGCTCAGTTTCAGGATTAACTATTTGCTAAGACCTGGGAAATTAACAGGTGCTACTAACCTGGGTCCTGGCAGACATCAAACACCAGTAATTGGAAGTTGCTTTACGCTCCTCAAAACCTCCTGATCAGAGAACCTTGTTGCTGACAGAAAGTTTATCGTCGAAACCAGGTCGCAGTATTTAGTTTAAAATTTTCTTATCTGCTTATACTCCCTCATTGTTTCATTGTCTTTTTTTTTTCTCTATCTTTGCGCTCTGAGCAAAAGACAAAGTAACAATGTTACAGGGCATCCCAGGGCGGTGTGGATGAAAGCTTGTCTTTTTAGAAAAATTACTAGTAAGTAAGTGAGTTTGATCCCACGGGTTTCCCCTTATTTTAATTTTTGTGCGTACATCTAATATTTTGAAAAATCACTAAAGTAACATAATATATTATTTTTGGTATCATAGCACTTATTTTAGGCTCAGTTTTCTTGAATATTTTGATGTTTTTATTGATTTTAGTTTTTCATAACACAGCCTGTCTCTGAAGTTATTATATAAATCAAATAATCTTCAATAATCTTAAAAGGTTCAATGTCTGGCAAAGTCAAACGCTTTCATTTCATTAAAATAGTACAATCCATGACTAAATATTCTGTAATTTTTAATGGTTGATCTTGGATGTAGTTTATGGATTAACAATTTTAATGACGGCCTATGCTGAGAGATTCCTGTCGCCAATGTCGATCCAATCAATGATACATTTCTTAATGCCATATGTGACAGAGATCTATGTAATCGAATGCTGGTTTTAATAATAGACTACAAAACGAGACTGAAACCATCATATATGACTGATGATATATAAGGATATATATATGAATCAGAGAATCGAATTCAAATTACAGTTTTTTTCAATATGTCTACGTGTTTGTGTATTATAATCTTGATTGTTTATGTATTGACTTTTGCAAGATTTGCCCATATCCAACCAAATGTAGGTAAGGTTTAATTTTGAATCAACATTAAAAAGTTTAACCTCAATTTTAGTTTTTGGCAATTTCTTTTAAAACAAAAAAATAAACAAAATATGTATTGGTTCTTCTTTAAATAATTTTATAATATTTTGAACTTAATACAAGATTAAATTCAGTTTTAATTTTATACTAAAATTTAACATTAATTAGTTTAGAATTATTTCTATTTTAGTCTAACCTGCCACTAAACCCAATTAATTATTTCTCTACACTGTCAAGTTTTTTGGGAAAACCTCATATACTTCTATTTTGATTAATTTGCATATGATGTAATATTTCTATCGACGGGGGTTTGGTCGATTTGAACATTTTAAACCCCTTATTCAACATTCAACACCATCTTTGAGAATTTTACCAGGAGGTAAAAAAAAAAAATGGCTATTTTTGCAGTGATTTTATAACAATGTTTTTATGTTACAATTTTCGAAAAAATTTGATTTAAGATGGCTGTGTTGAGGTCTTTTAAGAATACTATATTTTTCGTTATTAGAATTTGGACCGTATACATCAATCACACACACATTCTTATTATTCTTCTATATTATTTATATATATATTATATATATATATATATATATATAAATCAGGTCATCCCATAAGTTCTGTCCGAATTTTGAATAAAGAAAACAAGGACCAAATGTTATTTAATTACAGATTCAATCAACAATGTATTTTCCCTGAATATCTCTGACTTCCTTCCATCTATTAACGAGCTTATTAATTCCATTACTGTAAAATTCTTTTGGCTTTGATTCGAAGAACTCACAAATGTCAGTTTTAACATCTTCCTCTGTTTCTTCCAAATGGTTCTGTAAGCTACGAAACAAATGGTAGTCTGAAGGAGCAAGATCCGGAGAATAAGGTGGATGAGGAATTTTCTCCCACCCAAGTTCTTCAATCTTTTGTGACGTGATTCTTGCTGTGTGGGGTCTCGCATTGTCCTGATGAAACATCACCTCTTTTCGATTCAGTCTAGCAGGTCTTTTTTTCCTCAAAGCTTGGTTGAAATGCTCTAATTGCTGACAGTATATTTGAGCATTAATAGTTGCATTAGGTGGATTATTCTTTGGCGATCCCACCAGATTGAAAGAAGAATATTTTGCCCATGAAGTTCCATTCTCGGCTGTGACTGGGGCCCTTCCCCTTTACCAAGCCACCATCTACGACGCTTAACATTTTAATAAAAGATCCATTTTTCGTCGCCAGTCACAAGTCTATCCAAAAAATGTGAAACAAGTTGGCGAGAATGGAGATAAGAACAGATGTCAACTCGGGATTTGAGGTTGTTTTCAGACAATTCATGAGGCACCCATTTTCCAAGTTTAGGAACTTTTCCAAGTTGTTGAAGATGACGATGAACAGTTGTATGGTTTGAACTGAGAAACCACTGCCAATTCCTCAACTGATAAAACAGGGTTTTTTTCAAGGGCTGCTTCAAAAAGCTTTTCATCAAACTCAACTGGACGTCCGGTTCGATCTTCATCTTCAAGGGTGAAATCTCCACCTCTGAATTTTGCAAACTTTCTTCTGCAAGTTCTTTCATTGACACATTCCTCTCCATAAACTGAGTGAATGTTTCTAGCCGCTTCGGCTGCTGAGTTTCTTTCTTGAACTCATAAAGCATTATTCATTTTCTTCAAATAAAACTATAGCTTTTGTTACAAATAGCCTGTTACAGTAATCTGAGCTGCTTCATAAAATCAGAGCTTACTTGAACTCTGTATTTTCTATATCCTACAATAATAAATTCCTCTTCCGTATTAAATTTTTTGATCAAAAGATTGACTATAGTGTCTCAACTATATGCCATTTATTTAAAATCATGTTAGAAAGTGAGAATTCACTTGCTCTCTCTTTCTTATTATATATATATATATATATATATATATATATATATATACACACACACACACATGTACAAGCACAAATCAAAGTTCCAATTAGACTTTGAAAATGTTTATAATAAAATATATAAGATACTAAAATTCAAGATTTTTTATAATAAATACTGACTATAAAGGATAAATATCAATATAAATTAAGGAAAAAAGTACCTAGCTAAATTCAGTAAAATAAAATTTACTCATGTTAAAAATTTGTAATTTGATAGCCAAAGTAATAAAGTATTTATTGAAAGCTACAATCAAAACTTTCTCTTAAAATATTTAAATATCAGTTTTGTTGAACAAATATACTAATTAGAAAAGATCTATCACTAGTGATATTCAAGTCATGTTCTGTTTGAACCTAAGAAAACTATTTTAGTAATGGTATTAGACTATAGCAGAGGTTCTTCATTATTAAGAATGTCACTTTACTGTATGAGGTATCTCCTATCTTCAACTAAACAGTATCCATATACTTGAGATGATAATGCTGCATTAACCATTGCTACTCTGCTAGAGCATAGAAAAATTTTCTACCAGTTTAAATTTACAATACCTGCATCAATAAAATTTTGTGCTACCTGTATCAACCAGCATGTCCAGAGGGAGCCCATTAGCCTTGATTTTTATAGTAGTTCTTGATAAGCAACTAAGTGATACCAACAAGAAAGCATAGGGCACTGAGGTGCTCTTTTTTTTGCTTTTACAGACTTTAGACCAGTGACCCCTTTTTCTACATGGAAAAACAGTTATCACCTTTCACTGGGCATGACAAGCAAGAATGCATTCTGCTCCTGCAGAAAAAACAAGTGCACCTCTTTGAGGCCAGTTTCTAGTGAATCAAGAGAATCCTAATGTTGAGACGGGTAGAAATAGAAGAAGGTCCTTTGGTCATTGCAGTAACAGAGTCTTGTGGAATGAAAGATTCTGCACTATGTTGAGCTAGATTTAAATTTCTTGCTTGGTTGTAGGATTGCTGAAGGGTAAGATTTTCATTTTCTAGAAGAAGCTATCAAATCATTACTGACTATAATCCATTAATGAATGTGTCCCTTACTAGCTCTATTGTTCAGCTGTAACAGCTGTGAAGGTGCAATCTTTGCTACATTTGTTCAGTTCCTGAAGAAATTCATTGATTGTTTCTGAGGGATGCTTTTTGTCAAATAATTGAGTAGATGACGACCATTTTATTTTACTTACACATCTACATTAGTGGAATGGGCTTTCATATAAATATTCATAGAACTAAATACAAACTTGTAGCGAATTAACTTGTTGGGTGTTCCATAACTGAATTTTAAAATTTTTCACCACTGAATCTCCTAGCATTGAATTAAAAAGATCATTTATTAAAGGCAAAAGTGTATAGAAAGTGACTGATCTCAGAGATAAAATGGGATGTGCTTATTTTATTATCACAATCTGTTTCCTTTCCCTTCAGATACTGTGAATACAATTCTCCAATTCTTCTATTTGACAATTGAACAATGTTTAAAATGGAAAACCAACAAACACTTGAACAGAAGTTACTTTTTACAGGATTATGGTTTTATAAGTGAAAACATTCCAACTAGTAATTTCCAAATTCCAAAAAATGAAGTAGATAAATTAAAATTTACAAAAGCAAATCCCAAAATCAATTCCTAAAAGCATAATGCAAAAATATTTAATAGACATTTTTGATCTTAATGATTAATCATTAAAATAAATAAAAAAAAATCTTCTAGAAAATATTCACAACTTTTTAGGACATATGCGCATTATTCAATGAAATTGATTGAATAAAATAGTTAACTGTTCTTAATTTCGTCATCAAATTCAAAAATTGTTCTAGTTCATTACAAGTTAAATCAATTTGTAGATATTTCCAAGTTATTTCTCTTTAATTTAAACTCTCCAATTTTTTTGATTCACCCCTACTGTGTTCCTGGTATTGAACCTTCCACGTAATTTCTTTCCACTGGAAATAACAAAAATTATTTTTCAAAAAAAAAAAAAGTAAACACTTTTCTTGTTCTTCCCTGATTTTTTTTTCCTTCATTTAATTCACATTGAAACCAAATCATTCGGGCAATCAAAGCAGTTTTTGAAATGATCATACAAACGAAAAAAAAAAAAGAGACAAACACAATTCTAATTGACATTTTGATACAATTGTTGAAAAAAATTATTTTCCTCATTATCTGTTGAAAATCAAATATACATTTTTTTCAGGACGACCACTGTTTAAAAACAGTTTCAGAAGTTATATTCATTTCTAATAAAACATGCATTTGGTGGTAACTATTTTTACAGATTAGCTTTAAGCTAATATCTTTCAAATAAAACTAAAATTTAACCACTAACATTATTTCCAATTAACAAGCTAAACTTTTACCAAATGCTTTTTTTTTTTTTTGTTTTTTTTTTGATAAAAATTACATTAACCTACCTAAAAATATGTATTTTTTATCAGACTTCATACTGGTGTCATCTTAACCTTGAGCTATTACTCAAAAGTAAGCATCAAGAGGGTACCAAAAACTGTTTTAAATAAAAAGGTCTTCTGCCTGAATTTAGTTTTGTTTTTTTCTCAAAATAAAAATAATCTATTAAAAAATTTAATTTTGGCATTAAATAAATAAAGTTTTTGACATTTTTAATAACCAACCAGTCACTCATCAAACCTCTTTATAGGGACAAAAAATATATATATATAATTTAAAAATGTCTTAAATATATCAATATTTGCCCTTAGATGTTCAATCAAAGTAATTAGCAAATTTAATGCACACCTAAGGGCATAGAAACAGTAAATCTTTTTCAATTTTACTGGTAAAACATCTCAAAAATTCTTGCATCCATTTACTCTTAGTAGCCCATAAACTGTCAACAAGTCTTCTACTATCATTTTCAAGCATGCAAAAAAAATTTGGATGACTCAAAAAGTGGTTTCATATAGAAAAATAATAGATTAGTGAGACAAATTCTTAAAATTAATTCCATAGCTCATATAACCAATAGTTTTAAGAATACCTGTTTAAGGTGTTTGTTCAATACTTAAATAAAAATAACAAACCCAAATGAAAAAAAAAACTCTGATCTTCATTTAACAATTTTTCATTGTCTAAATAACACCACCTGAACATCAAGATTATAGAACCTTATTTTTAAATTTTCACCCATCTAAGCATGTCAAAATTTTAGTTAAAAATCTTTTTTTAACCAGGGTTTCAAGCAAAATTTGCATCCGATAAACCTCTCAATCAACAGCCATTTTTGTGACAATTTTCAAAAATTAAAAGGAAAATTCTCCATTTAAAGCTCTTAAGTATAAAAAAAATATACTTTTTTCAAAAGTTATTTTACAGGAAAATTATTGAATGAAAAAGAAAAAACAACTTACTTCATTTTTGATAGCTGTAAAAGAAATAACTGACTTGTCTAATCCTGGTGATTGGTTTTGGAAATATGAAAAAATTAAAAATCAATTCTTGACAACTTTCATTCTAGTTTTTAATCAAACAGAAAACAATTAAATTTACTTTCAAGTTAAAATATCCTGGTTTATTTAAGATAAGTAATTCTTAAAATGTCAAATACTTTCAAATTTTTTTTAATTTTCTTAAAACTTTTTTTTCTTCTTTTTTTTAAGAAATTTGTAAACAAACACTGTTTCTGATTTTAAATTCTTCTAAAATTAAATTATTAATAATGACATTATTTTTCTAAATGAACTTTAAAGTTAAATTAATCTGATTTAAAAATGAAATTAAAATATTTACACAAATATAATAAAAAGAAAAATTAAAAATTTTCTTTTCTTTATTGATTTATGGAGAAGGACATAAGGTGATGACAGCTCTTATGGATGACCAGAAATGACATTTACAAAAACTAAGTGAACTCATTTTTTTTTTAGTTTTTAACTACCTAGTAATTTTTAGAAAATAACATATTTTCAGTAATTATTTAATATTTTATTGACTTTTAGTTAAGTTTTAAGAAGTTTTATGAAATTTGCATTTCATCTCTTGTTCTTAAGTTTACTACCTTAAGCAAAAAAATTAATTAATTGACCCAAACTAAAATAAATACATAAAATATAAATATTTAGTGAAATAGCAATTAAGAAAAGTAAAACTTTTTTTTTGTTATTTTGAAAGGATGATTTGCAAAGACGTTAATGATGAAACAGAACTGAACTAAACTTAAATAATTGTAGTGTGTACAACACTTAAATCATGCAACCTTTTAAGGATCATGTCATCTACAGATTCCCATAGGTAGAAATTTTCACTAAAAATTATTTTAAAATTATTTTTAAAATATCCAGTTTCAAACAACTGTTATGAGCTTTTCAAATTTTGATTTGTAAATTTACTTTTCACTTAACGATATCATCAAATTGCATTCTTGAAAGCAATGAAGAATTTTAAATTTTTATTATAATTAAAATTTTTAAAAAATAAAAAAAAATTCTTGCAAAAATTCATTATTCATCGAAAAAATTTTATTTCTTCAGACAATAATGTCCTTAATATAACTTATGTACAAAAGCAATTAAAAGCTTTTTTAATCAAATAATGTCATAACTTTATTGCAGGTTTTATTTTACAATTCAGAGTAGATTTTCGATGAAACAGGTAACTTTTCGATGAAATAGGTAACTCTTTTACAAAAAAAATTGATGATTTACTTTCTCCAGTGAGTCATGTTTTTAACTAATAAAAAAAAATTCCCCACTTAAAACTTCAATTTCTTGAAATTTCATGAAATTATGTAAGTGGATAAGAACATGTAAAAAAAATTTTTTACCAACATTTTCTGAAAATAAAAATTTCAAAAATAATTTCATTCATTTGTGAATAAGACCTGAAAGTTTAATTAAAATTCGACAATTATTTGAATTTTGCAAGATTTTCCAAATCAATGTATGTTTTCCTCGGAAAAAGCACAAAATAAAACAAACGTAAAAAAAACAAGATTTTTAACCAAAATTTCAAATGTGCTAGACAGGAGTAAAAAAAATTTCAAAAAATAATAAAAAAATATTTGGTCTTTCCTCTTAACATTTTGATGACAAAACATTTTTTTTATTGAGTTTGTAGTCTTTTTTCATCATGCTATACTGTTTTTTTACACAACCTAGTGGAGGTACCCACTTTAATTGAAATGGCTAAATTTACTATTTCCAGTAAGTAAAATATTCTGGTGTATTTCAGATAGAAATTATATAGATCAGAATCTCAATTTTTTGGCCGATATCAGAAAATTTTCTTAAAAGCAGCCATTTTCCAAGAAAATGGCCATTTCTTACTTTTAAGAAATTTGTAAACAAAAGAAAATTATCGGTTTTAAAAATCGTCCCAAAAATAATATATATATTAGTGACAAGGTATTTGCGTAAAATTATCAAATTTAAAGTTAAATTAATCTGATTTGAAATAAACATTACTTACTTATAGCATAAAAAAGTAATATACAAGCATAATGATGGGTCCTGTTTTTCTTTTATTTTTATTGACGTACGGTATCAATAAGTTCCGACATGATGACAGCTAGTATGGATGACCAGAATTGACATAAATTTACGAAATCTAAGTGAACACATTTTTTTTGTTTTTAACTACTAATTTTTACAAATTAACGTATTTTCACCAATTATCTAATATTTTATTAAGTTTTAGTTACGTTTGATGCTTTATGAAAAAAATAAAAACAATTAAAACACGATAAAATTTTCTCGAATTAATTTTAAAATATAATAACAGATTAAATTAAAATAAATATAAGTAAGCAAGAAAATTGACATTGATCTTAAAGTTAAAAAATTATTTTTAAAATAAAATAGTAAAACTACTTTATTAAGTTTTTCAATTTGGAATTCGTAAATTTCGTTTCCACTTAATCACAATATCACATACAGAATCTTAAACAATTTTTAAGCTGTTATAAATTATTATAAATAAAATTTAAAAAAAAAAAAAAATGAAAAAATTCTTGTAAAAATTCATTATTCATTAAAAAAAATTTTTTTTCCTTCAGACAATAGTGTCCTAAATATAACTTATTTACAAAAGCAATTAAAAGCTTTTCTATTTAAATAATGTCATAGTTTGATTACATTTTTAGTTTACCATTCGGAGCAGTTTTTAAGTTAGAAGTTATATCAACTGCTGACGTAAACAAAAGAAGATTTTAGCCAAAATTTCAAACATTCTAGAAAGGATTAAAAAATTTCAAACAATATTTTGGTCTTTCCTTTTAATAACATTTTTTGACGATAAAACTTTGTTTTTATTGAGTTTGTGGCCATTTTTGATCATGCTATGATGTTTTTCTGCAAAAAAGTGGGGATATGTGTCTTACTACCTTTTACACTTATTATTCTAAGGGTAACAATGTAAAATTAGTGAAAAAATAATTTTTATCATGTTATGATAGGTACCTCCATGAGATCACTAAAAAAGAGCATAGCACGATGAAAAAGATGCCAAACTTGACGAAAACAAAATTTTATCATGTTATTATTAAGAGGAGTGATCAAAGTATTTTGGGGGTATTTTTTTTTACATTTTTTAATCGTTCCGAGCACATCCGAAATTTTCATTAAAAATCTTGTTTTTTTTTGTTTTTTTTTGACTCAGCAAAATTGACAGGCGATGAATGACATATTGACAGATTTACGTGATCATAATTTGTTCTACAGAAGCTGAAAAGTTATTTAGATTTAAGTGAACAAATTATTTACCTCGTTATTTTTAAGGAAAACTTTCAGTGCTCTAATTTTTTTTTTTTTTTGTACTTACCTTTCAACTTTACATTGCTTTATGGAAAATATATTATAAAGAAATTAAAATAAGACTGTTAAGAGTGAGATTAAATTTCATAAGAAAGGTATCTAATTAATTTATAGGTACCTTTCTTATGAAATTTTATCAGAAGTGTACATAAAATACTATAATTTTATGTACATTTACTACATTTTACTGTGTTATTTGTATTTCCATTCATTTTATTATTAATTTTGATATTTCATTTATGGAAAAATGTCATAACTGAGATTAATACAAAAATAAGATCATGTAAATTTCATAAGATAATACTGATATTTGTAGGTACCCTTCTCAGTTGAAATTGAAAAAACAAATTAACGTCTCCACATGTTTCACAAAAGTAAAGGCCTTAACAGCGGAGAACAATGCTTAACTCAAATAGCATAGCGTAATTGTATTTTGGTTGGTCTTCCATACTTTATAATTACAGCCGATTATAAACACAAAATTACATTTCTTAATTACTGCGGGTCTTCTGATTTGTCAAAATACAATTTACAATGTGCTAAAAAAAAATCTATCGCATAAGGACACTTAGGAAACCCGATGTGGCTTTTAGCTAATTTTATAATATTTTAACAACAAATGTAAAAAATCTATTATAATTAAAGAAATAACAAATAATTGTATTAAAAATTCATTTTCTAAAAAAATTTTTGCTTTCAGAAAATATTGTCCATATTCATAAAAGCAAATAAAAGCATTTGAAATTAAATAATATATTTGTTTTATTGAGTTTTGTATGTTACAATTCACAGCTGATTTTCAGATTATCCAATTAAAAAAAAAACAATAAACAAAAAAAAAAAACATTATTTGCATTCCTCAAAGCCTTGTGCTTTTAACTATTGTAATCACTAAACCCGATGCGATCAAATTTCTAGCATTTTCATAAAATTAGTTGATGAGGGGTAAGAAATATAAAAAAAAAATTTCTGCCAGGACTAATAAAAAAAACAAAAAAAACAAAAAACACACACACATAATAATTTCAATCATCTGTGAATAGTTTCTGAAAGTTTCATTCACATCCGACAATTATTTTTATTTTTGCAAGATTTTCCAAATTAATGTTATTTTAGTCCGGTGATACAAAAAGAAACAAGTTTTTTTTTAATCAAAATTTAGAATGTTCTAAAAAGAAAGAAAATTTTTTAAAAAATAATTAAAAAAACTTTGGTCTTTCCGCTTAATAATAACATGAATAAAATAAAATTTTGTTTTTCATCATGCTCTATGATAGTTGTTTTTTTTTTTTTTTTTTTTTTTTAGCGATTTCGTGGAGTTACCTATGTTATGATCGTTCATAATGACCGGAGTCCTTTCGATTGAAAGTACGGGATATTAAGAATAGTACTATATAAAAAAATAATTGATATTTCATCGAATAAAAATAATTTATTTAATGAAAATTCTACAGAATTTTTTATTCCTAAACAAGACGGTGGGGGGGTAAATGTCCCTCCGCACATTTTTTGAAAGAAATGAACAATTTTTTTAATGAAGGTTATTTATTTGCTGTGCACGCTTATTGTAGTGACACTTCCGGTTATTCAGTGCGGGATTACTAGCATCATGGCTGACTAAACACCACTTACCTGTTTTCTTGTATGAACTCAGTGAGCTTAATTTCTTACGAAAATGTTACATAGATTTTTGTCATGAGCAATGCAATGTTCTTTGATGAATAAAGTCTAAGGAAGAGAATACAACCGTTAGAAATGAAATATGTAAACATTTTCGCATCAAACAGTAACACCTTAATAAATATGAAAAAGATTCAAAAAGAACTTTCGGAAAAATAAGTTAAAGACTTAGTTAAGCCTTAAGGAGTAAACTTTTGGTGAGTTTGATTATCTAGCATTGTTTCAATTCAACATAGTTATTTCAAGGCCCAAATAAAATGTGAGCAAAAAGGTAGAGGTAACTTCAACTTACTAAGTGGAAGTCGCTTAAAAGATAGAAAAAGTTTTGTTTTTTTAAAGCTGTATGTATGAATACAAAATGTCTTTCATTGGCGAAATGAAAATTTCAATTTGTCAACTGTCAAGTTGCATTCATTACAGCAATTTAACCTGTTTGTTACAATTTTCGTAAATATTTACAAACAATTAATTTACAACAATGTTTGATATTTAGATTTTATCAAACGAAAATAAAGGACATCGTTTCTGCTGCAGTGTAAATTTATTTAGAAAAATACATCATGTAGGAATTTTAATTTTAGGAAAGTATGTACTTTTTGCACAATGGAATCGTAATCAAAGTCTAAATTATAAAGTTAAATGATCCATGACATGACATGTCAAACATAATCGCATTTAATTTTTTTAGATTTGTCACCAAGAGTTAAAGAAAGCATTATTTTTTTTTTAAGTTGTCTCTCAGAATTATCATCATTCATAATAAATTTTAATTGATTTTCTGTTAACTTTTTATATTTTTTCATCGCATTTTGGTGGCTACAACCGTTGATTTACTTTAAGCAGTGAAATAAATTATTAACTAACTTGGTATTATATTGTGATAAAAAAAAAAAACTGATAAAAACTAGTATAAAAAAATCAAAAAATTTCTACAAGATAATAAAAGATAATATATGGCAAGAATAATTAATTAGATTAAAAAATAAGTGGTGACATGACTAGATATTGCCATGCAAAAGCCTTCATAGACAACCTCCATGTCAGATAGACTTAGGATATGAAATGTAGATCTCAAGTCTTTCAGGCTATATTTCAATACTGCTTATTTTAAGTCAGAAATTAATGACCAGACCAAAAATGTAATCAAAATTAATTATGAAAGAAATAACTGTTCATCAGGGTTAAAAAAAAATTAATTTTGGTCTGACCAACCTATTCCTAGGAGAAAAGGGAAAAAAAATTAGATTTTCAATCTCTATCAAAGAAAGAAGTGTAGACAAAAAAGAAAATAATAATTAATTTAGGCTTATAAATTTTACCACTTATCAATTTGTATTAATTTACACAGAATCCACATGCACATATATATATCATGCAATATATGTAAAAATATAAATGGTTCAGATTGTTAACACACACACACACAACTTTGAATATGTAAGTAGAAAGAACTCAAGCACATCCACCACTTTCACATTTTTTTGATGTGCTGAAGAAAATCTGAAAAGTGCTATATAAAATGAGAGCAGAAAGACAAAATAAATGGAACAGACAGGAACTTTCAAGCATCCAAAAATAGAAAAGGTTTATCTTCAAGTAAAAAATCAAGATTAATAAGTTAAAAATAAAATCCAAGACAAAATTAGGAATAAAAAGAAGCCTTTTTTAGCTTATGTTAAAAGTATATTAACTATTAATAATTAAAGAATATTTTAATTATCAAAAAAATTTCCAGATCAATGTGTTAATTTTTCACTTAGATTTCATAAATTTATGTAAATTCTGGTCATCCATACTAGCTGTCATCACCTCGTAACTTCTCAATATATCAATTATAATACATTAGAAAAACAGGACCAATCATTAAGAAATGTTTGTATATTATACACTTTTATGCTATAAGTAATATTTATTTCAAATCAAATTAATTTAAATTTGCTAATTTTACTCATCATGTCAGAAATATATTTTATTTTTGGAGGATTTTTAAAACCGGTAATTTTGTTTTGTTTACAAATATCTTAAAATTAAGAAAATGGCAGTTTTTCATTAAAAAAAAAAAAAAAAAAACAAAACAAAAATCAAGCAAATAATTGACATCCCAATCTATATAATTTCTATCTGAAATACACCAGAATATTTTACTTACTGGAAATAATAAATTTAATCATTTAGCTTTCAACTAAAGCTAAAATGAAATCTTCAAGAATGCTTTCTCATTTTTAAAAATTCATTTTAAACCTTAGGTATCAAAAATTTATTGCGGAAAAAGTGGAAGTACTTAGTATAAGGTAACAAGAATTTAAAAAAATACAAATAATTTTTAAGCAACCTAAGACAGCATCACAGAACCAGATATAGAGCAAGGAAAAACAAAATGTACTATAATGTAGTTCTGACCAACCACAGGGAGGTCAAAAGATGATGATGATGATGATTTTAAAGTTAAATACTTTTGGATTATTAAGTACTTAACATATCCATATATTAAATATAATCAGGAGAAAACACATAAATAACCACATTCATAAAAAATTAAGTGTAAATATTTTGTAAGAAATAAAGAAACACGAAGGCTAGCTTACATCAAACTCTGCCAATGTTAGACAACAACAATCAATATTTACATTAGTCGGACTATTGTCCTCATCTTTGTCGCCATATTTGAGACCCCCCATAGAGAGGAACATGACTAAAGACTGTGTATACGCTATCCCATGCAGCTGCGGAAAGGAATATAAAGGAGAGACAGGCCGCCCCCTCAAGGTAAGGCTTCAAGAACACCAGAAAGCTGTAACGCGAGGGAAGTAGAAAAAAAATCAGGCGTGGCTGACCACATATGGAGAGAGAAGGGATCACCGCCCCTGTGGGATCATGTTGAGATCATAGACAGGGAACACCATTGGAAAATTCGTAAACTTAAGGAATCAGCACATATGCTAGGCCACAAAAATCTCCTGAGCCGACCAAGCATAGAAATAAATACAATATGGGAACCAGTAATAAGGAGTGCCAGAGAAAAGCAATGATAACAAAGTTGCAATATGAACTCTGGTAAAGACATGCAATGATAACAGCAAAAAATTGCAATATGAGCACTGGTAAAAATGATGCTGAAAACATTAGGTTTATAATACTCAAGTTCATACCCACATGGCACAGTGGATAAAGGCGTTGGTTAGATCCAGTGACAGACCCAAAGAAGGTGAGTTCAATTCCTGGTTAAGGCAGTGGAGAACTTTCAGAGGGAAAATTAGCAGGAGATAACTGATAACTGACATCCATCAAACATGGCACATGGAATTAGAACAGTCTACCCAGCGATCGAAATAAAGGGTTCAGTTCGAAATTCCAACCACCTGAAGAAGGCCGGAGCGTACAACGGCGAAGCGTTGTGACAAATATGGCGACAAAGATGAGGACAATAGTCCGACTAATGTAAATACTGTACATAATACCTCATCTCAGAAATATAGACAAACAACAATCAAATTTAACAGGACATTTTGATATATATTTCTACAGATTCAATACACACTAACTTCTATATTCACACATACACACTAACACTTATTATGATATTCTATACTATACTTACAATGTTCACACAGTGAAGCCAAGCAAAAGGTCCCAAGTGCCCCCATTTTTTTTTAAACAGATAATGACTAACACACTGCTTTATCACTAAAAGGTAAATGTGAATGTCACATATCTCAGTCAACATTGATAGACAAATGCTATATCTCATAAAGTGGAAAAAAATGATTTCCAATCCCCTGATTCTATGCACACACACACACTTCAGCATAGTAATACTATGCTGAAGTGTGTGTGTGTGTGTGTGTGTGTGTGCATACACATGTTTGTATGTACATACACAGCCAAAAAGTTTCAGGAACCCTATTTTTTTACATGGTTAAACAAAAGACCTCAAGTAATAACACAAGCTATATGAAGTTGACCTTGGAAATTATTCAAGGTCACTATAAGTCAAAAAGTTTACAGCCTGATATTCTAACTAAATTAAAAAATGAGATCTAGAGTTTGCTATGAAATAAAAATAGATATTTTTTTACTCCACAAATGGTAGGGGTAAAATAGTTTTCCAAGGTCATTGGAAGAAGAATTAAATTATGGCCCTTATGATTTATTCAACCAAGCAATTACATTCATGAAGATAAATTGGTATGTGGAAAAAAATAAAATAAAGATCGTTTGAGATCATCAGAGATTAATTTTGGATTAAGCTTGCTTTCTCTCTCTCTCTCAGATAAGCAAAACTATTTAAAGGTATGAAAGAGAAAAAGAAAAAACTTGAATATTTTTTTTACTTGTTTTCAATATAAGAACTGGCCCAAAACAACTAAAAACTAACTGTGGCTCTGTAAATAAGGCATGCTTGCTCTAAAGAATGGTGCAATCAAAGAAATAAAAACAAAGCTGTTGCTACAACAGTTTTGGTCATAAAAGTCAATTGATAGTTTTTGACAATTCTAAGGCTATTCAAAAGCTAGTTGAGTTCCTTAACTTTCTTGAGTTTGTTGCTAGTTCTTCCTTTGAAATCATGCTTCTAAGAAATATTGACCATCCAAATTTTTGAAATGGAAATGTATAGCAGTCAAGCAGCTCATCCCACATGTTATCAAAATAACTATCCTATACAGGATTGGCAAAAAAGAGGATGTGTTTCTAGTATCCTTATAATTCTAGCAGGCTTGGCTTTTGAATTCAAGTAACTTCAATTTCCAGTAGTGTGCCATGAACATCAACAAGGCACAAGAACAATCTCTCAAGATTGATGACCTTAATCTAGCTTCTCTCTGCTTTTCTCCACAGTCAACTCTATGTTTGTTATTCTCCCAAACTTTGGATACTGGCATCCAATAAGAGAAGCACTCATATTGTCTATCTAGGAGTCTTGTCCAAGTAAAGAATAATATCAGTCATTTTATTTTGGACATTAGATTTGTGTTGTTTTTTTTTGTTTTGTTTTCACCAGTAACATCTATTTTTTCATCTATGAAGAGAAGTATATTAAAGAAATTATTACCTTCAAATTATCTTGAAATTATTTCTCCTTTGGGCAATATCTAGTATCCCTAACTGTTTCATACATATGCAACCTATGAAATAGCACTTAATGCTTATTGAAATAATGCTAAGCTGAAATCAATTAGTGAGAAAATTATTTGTAAGGAATTTAGAACTTTTTTTTTTTTTAAGCATTTTACTCCAAGCAAGGCGGGAGTGCCACTAGCACGCAAGGGGTTACAATGAGTGAAACTGAGGGAAAAGACTGTGTATAATGGGAAATGATGAACAGATAAAAGAAGAATAGGGATCAAGGCAACAGAAGATGGCGATTGACATTGCATTTAAATTTTTGAAGATTGTAGTTATCAGGGAAGCAAGTAAGAGGAAGTTCAAGAAAAGAAATTGCTAGAGTAGAAGTGACAGTTACATCGAACTATTTCCACAGTAAAAGAGTGGGACATTGATGCCAATTTAGTAGCACACTTAAATTCATGTTATCAAGGCATCAGGGAAGATAGCTTGTCAGAACAGTTGCCATGAAGATATTTGTAGAAAAGACAGAGGGAAGCCACATCATGTCTATGAGAAAGTGACTGAATTCAAGATGTCAAATCAGGACAAGAACTTACCAAGACTTAAAATTTTTCTTCTACACTAATTTACATCTAATGCACCTTTGTTAATAATTTCCTTTATATTTGTGACAGGACAGTTTTATTGCTCTGCTCTAATGTTCTTTTTTTTCTCTCTCTGAGATGGATATTTTAAAAATTAGTAATTTACAGTTTGATACAATCAAATAATATACATTATACTGACAAAAAAATAGAAGATAAACAATCAATAATACTTAAGCATATGAATGAATCATACATGCATACTTGTCAGTAATCATATATTATGTGTCCCACATTCCAATCCCATATACTGTGGAACTGTTTTCATATTGGATACCCTCTCTGCTTTATTTGGTACTCATTGAAAAATGAGCTCATCTTACTTGGCTCTAAGAAGTGAACAAGAGAAACTAAAAATCATTCCCCTAACTATTCCATTGTTTCAATTATTGAATACTGTATAAAAATCAATACAAAATTTAAATATATTAAACTAAAATGTCAATATTTTGCTTGGTATATATTGAAAAATATTATTTGGTGGTGACACTTTTTTTCTCTTTTTACAAAAAAACTAATCCGTAGGACAGAATTTTTATATGCCAAGCAAAATAAAAAAAATTAAATCTTTAATAATTACTGAAACAGATTATTCTTATGATATTTAAATAAATAAGAACTAAAATTTACAAATTTTTTAAAATTTATTTTAAAAAAATAATGTATAAATTAATGTAAAATTTTGCAATCACATTATTTGCAGACATATAAAGGCCAAGATAGATTTGGCCTATCATAGCTAATTAGTAGCCTCATGTTTGATACACTCAAATAAAAACCTATGTCTATACTGTTAGAAATGTCAGCATAGGTCTCAACCAAACTTCATACATTATCTGTGATTTATACTTCCTAAGACTGTGGAAGGTATCAAGTATATTCACTGTTTTCAAGAACATGAGTGAGCACTCATCTCCATCATAGTATAGATCAATCAGCCTCCTCAGTGTCATTAGCAAACTTTTTGAAGCTATAACCAACAAGAAGATTGTTGATCACCTCAATAGGAACAACTTCTTGAGTGACAAACAGTACAGGTTTTGACTGGCTTGGGACATTACTGATAACATAATTGTCATTGCTCACAGAATTAATGAGGCACTAGACAACAAATACATCTCAAGGATAATTATATTAGATATTTCAAAAGCCTTTGATATGGTGTGACAAAGGGTTAGTGCATAAGCTCTCTAGCTATGGAATAAGAGGAAGAGTCTTCTCAATTATAAAATCCTTTTTAATGGAAGGTAGTTGTTAATGACCAGTCTTCTGAAGCCCAGGCATTCAATGCCGGCATCTCTCAAGGTTCACTTCTCAGTCCAATCTTCTTTCTACTTTACATAAATGATCTGCCAAAGAGTATACTCTGATATTTGTGGATATCTATGCTGATGATACATATGGGTGCACCTCCAAAACAGTGCTTGACAGATGACCTAGCTCAGGAGAAGGGGACCGATTTGTCTCATTCAATGCCTCGGAAAAGCAAACTGGTAACATTCCATCATCAACAAGTGGATCCAGAACTTTCATCGATCACAATGAATGGGTGTTCCCTCAGGGAGGTCCTGTGCCTTGAGCACCTATTGGGACTTAAACTTGACCCAGACCTCAAGTAGAACTCATACATATGATCCATCACTAAAGATACTGGGAAAATGGAATACTGGAAAATGGTTGATTCCCTGGACTGCTCCATTAAGTACCAGACTCCTGCTATCCTCTACAAGAGTTAGATCAGGCTGAAAATGGAGTACCACTGCTATATATGGACAGGAGCTGCCCAATCTTCACTTTTCACTCTTGATAGAGTTAAAAAAAATGTTTCCAGATCCTTGGTGACAAATTATTTTCCACCTTGCAATCCCTTTCTCACAGATGAAATCTTGCAAGCCTTTCATGCTCTATCACTATTTCCATGGTGAGTGTTCAGATGGACTATATTCCTTAGTTACAGCAGTTCTAACCTTCACAACTAAGACCCATGCCACACACATTGTAATGAACCATTCTCATTCCCTTTGTATTCCAGTGGTAAAATGTAAGTTCTACTCAAGCAGCTTCTTTCCACAAACCATTACTTTGTGGGAATGACTCCCAAGATCAATCTTAACCTGTTCATGTCTAGGATCATCTGTTATCTTCCCCCATAAACTGTTCCTCTTACTCTGTAAGCCTTTACCTCAAGTGGCTGTTGGACCTTGTATAATTTATACAAAATTGTTAAAAAAAAAAAAAAAATTACAAATATTTCTTGAATAAAGTAATTCAAATTTAAAAAAATATATTTCAAATAGCCTTATATCTGGCAATTCATATTTTTTCCTTGAGGCAAAAATACCTTCTGGATTTTATTGTGGAATATGACTAGCTACTAACAGTTCAGTCACAAGTCAAATGCTTTCAAATACCAGATATTAGCTAAGTATCAGGAAAACAGATTCCAAGTCTATTACTGGTTTTAATTAGACTCGCTTGCCTTCATTACTGTTCAAACTATAATTATTTACTTAACTCCAAGCTCATAAAACACTGTATTTAGCCTGGCTAATGATTTAAGTGTTTCACAACAGTTGAAAACACTTGGCTTCAAAATAAAAATATTTTACATACCTATGAACTTTGAAATTCTAGTATTTTCACTTTTTTTCAGTTTGCCATTTTCTCCAAATAAAAATAACAAAATGATACTTTAATCTATAATTTTTGTGTATCAAAATAAATAATGCTTCAGCAAGAATAAACATTACCTTAATGCTCTCAATGTATACCATTCATTTTCCATTTACATGCAAATGAAAAGATTAATTCTAGTTATACTTATCCAAATGAGAAGTTGATAATACTAACTTTCTATGTGATAATTAGAAAACATTACATCTTCTGCTGCTGTGTTATCTATTTAATTATTGTTTAATGTCTGTAAGATTTCAAAGTTTACTGAAGTGTTGTTATGGTATCAGATCATTGTAAGTTTTGTAACACTGATAAATACAGTGTTAATAAAACAAATGCACATGTGACTGATTTGGTGCATGTGGATCAGCATATTGTAAACACCAGATCATTTTGTGATACTATTTGTCATTGCCGCAGTAAAATGGAAGAAAGTTTTGTTAAAACATAAGAAAGTGTTATGTGCTGAGTGACATTGAAACAAGAAGGGTTAATACCAAAAACCCGTGGGAAGAATTGAGGATTTAATTCCCAGATAAACAACTTGAATTGTATGTTGAGCAGTGTGTACAATGGAAAAGTGACCCAGACTTAGGGGGCAACGTTGATTGACACAAACCTGCAAATGCAGACTGGAAAGCGGAAAAGTAGATTTTGTAAACAACTGAATTTGAAACTGGACGGAAAATGGTCGAGGTAGCAGATGCAGAAAAGACATCAAGGAGGATGGAGGAACCACCCAAGTTCACTGAAGAGGTCGGTGAGAGAGGATAATAAAAGAGGATAATAAAAGAGAGAGTGGAGAGAAGAAGGAATTCCCCAAAGTTATGACATAGGCTGGAGGGGATTCACCAAAATGCTCCTACCTCACAATACTACCATGCCAGTTTAAGAGCAATGAAGATGTCAACTATTATATGGCTGAGAATAGAAAAAGATGTAAATTAAAATCTTTGCTGTTGTTCCACAAAGTTAACTTAGATGTATTTAAACAAGTTTGAATTCTTGTCAATAGCATTAAATTTAGAATACTTAAACTTAAAACCCAACCTTCAAGTATGAATAAATAAAAAATAAAATGTTAACTTGTATTTAGATATGGAATGCTAATGTTAAGATTTGGTGATGCAGGAAATAAAAATATACCTAGTGAGACACTGAGAAAAAAAGTTTGTTCAAATAAATTACAAATCTCACCCAAAAGTATTTCATAGCTGATCAATATTTCTACTCAAACACCAGTGTAACTGAATTTTTACTATCTCTTACATGACAGGTAGAAAAATAAATCTGATTTAAGAGATTTACCAATTTTTATGTAAAATTGGATACTTTTCTCAAAAAGAAATAATTCTAAATGATTGACAAGTACAAAAAGAAAATTATTTTATGATAACATTATTTCAGTGTAATGAATAGTTATACAATCATGTATTCAGATAAATACCTCCCATAACCCAGTCTAACTATCTCTTTAAGCAAATGATATATAATGATTTATAAATTCTCATGCATTTGTTATTAACTGTCAGTAGCATATGAGAAGGCATGCAAAGGTAATATTTTTTCTACAATATATAAAAAGTAACATAGCTTATTATGAAATTACATGTTTCATATGTTAAGATCCCTCTTCTCCAAGTGAACGATAATGCCCTCAAAAGCATGAGAATAAGTTATTTCAAGCAATAAAATTGTCTCAAAGTAGGATAAAAATAAAAAAATTAAAATACAGGAACAATAATTTAGTCAATATATATATATATATATATATATATATATATATATATATATTAGACCATTAGGCAAACTTATATACAAGTTATATTCCATATACAGTATTTCTAAGGAATTGATGGATTTTATTTTTATCTGACATTATTTCTTATTACTTCAGTATATAAATACACATTCTGTATATACACAATAACCTAGTATATGTACATATGTATAAGCTGTGATATATGCAAGTACAAAGTAGCTTATGAGATAAAACCTGCTCATAGCAATTCACTGACCATAAGATGAAAATGACTAAATGGTTTTGGATCCAGTATAAAATACATATAACACACATACACAAAAATATTTTAATGGATTTAATGTAAAAGCTTTAAAACTACAAAGTTATTCAAGTAGCAATTTTTATTAGACTATCTAAATATAGTTGATAGTTATACACTGCATTAACAAAACAGACATTCTATATCCAAACAAAACATTTTTAGAATATAAAAGCCCAGTTGGACACAGCAATAAAAAACATTAAATCTAGACTTAGTGCTAAAAATGTTTCATATTTGAAGGTTTCCTCAAAATTTAAAATATTAAGCTAATTTTTGAGAAAAAGTTTCTTGTACTGAGTCACTTGTAACTGAATCTTAATATTTAAGAAGTCAAATTATATGACTTTATATATTCTATGTATTCACCACTTTATATGTCCCCAAAATAAAATGTTTTTCTAAATTTATCATATCATTAAAAAATATAGTGTTTCTGATAAAGTTACCAAAAGTTTCTTTCATTTTAGTCACTTGTTAAAACTCCTACTACCATTTAAGTCCATTCAAAAAGACTTTATTTTGTAACACATATCATAATCAATGTTTTTAATTTGTTTTTTAATTCTCAAAATTGGCATATTTTGACATTGATCCCTATTAATGGAAAAGGCATAATATGTTAAAAATGTTACTTATTTAAAATATGCAATGTTTCCAACATATGCTTTATTTAATAAAAAAATACAACAAAAATGTTCAATTTATATAAAAGGTACTGTGAATGATTGATGTCAGAAGTGGTTTGCAAAGTTTTGTGCGAGAGATTTGTAACTTCACAATTGGTTAGACCAAGTTGATGAATAAGCTGTTGGTTAGCTCTTCATAAAAAAGATTTCTGAATTCAGCTGTTCTCAATGTGTCTTGTCCAATGAAGTTGGCCTTTGATAAAAACCTCTTCAATGTCTTCAATTCCACATCTCTCAAGTAGATCGTTCTGCATCTATGAAATGCCACATTTTCTGTACATATCTAAGGTGGATCTAGTCGAGTTTCTTCACATGCTAGCAATATCATTTTTTTACTATACAAGACAATGGTAAGAATTACTGTGCCATCATGGATTCTGTAATCTGACTAGTCTGTGGTTCAGCCTTCAAACACAGGTGCTTTCATTTTCTATCTATGCATTTTATGAGAAAAATACCCAAATAGAACTTAGTTGCTCATTGCCTCTTTTTATGGTGAGCCCACAAAGTAGCAGGCCAGTATATTGATATTAATACTACAGCAATTGGCTTCTCTGTGAATGCTCTATGGGTCTTGGAAGTAAGCCACTAATTCAGTCATTAGCAAAGAAAAGTTCCTACAAAAGCAGAAATTAAATACCTTTAGATACTGGTAATTAAAGATTCTATTGTTGTTCTTGAATTTCACAACAAATTTTTCTACAATTCTTGAAGACATCCTGGAGAATTATTTAAAAGAGAACAAATAGGAATAGAGCTTCATTTGCAACTGGAAAAGCATCTGACATTTTTATGGTTTGAAATATATGCTATTGTGCTGTCATTGAATGAGCAGATCTTAACACTACTGTAGCAAATGAGTCGACTTCAACAGTGTAAGGGACGCAACTCTTTCCGGCTGAAAATGTCTGGCACGCTGCAACGCAAAGCAATGTACACCAAACACGGGTGTAATGCCGTTCTGCCAATTTCTCCAAGCGACCTGCTTTTATGGAGCCCAGACACACCTCATCAGCATGCGTGTAACGCGACTTTGCGTGACTGCACGAGACCGTGAATATTAAAAAGTCACGGACGCCATCTTGGATCTTTTCTTTCTTTTCTCAACCCACAGGCCAGACAGACGCAAGGGCGTTTGGGAGGTAAGCCATTTCTATTTTCCCCACAACTACCTTTTACTGACATCCAATTTTTGTCAGGAGCTTCTAGAATCCATTTTGACTAACTGAATCAAATATCTTGGTGAGATAAAAATTCTGTTCTTTGTATTTTTCTTGGACCTCCCTGGCAACAAACATCATGTCAGTAGTGCATATTAGTGGATCTGAAGTTACACTTTCTAAAAATGTACTGCTGATGTAAAAGTCAAGATGATTGATAATCACTCAAGCAAAAATCTTGTTCATGATACTGTGGAGGGATATACCATGATGAATGTCATATACCCATCTGTCACCTTATACAAATGGATGAGCATCACATATTTGAAATCTTGCTCTGTGATGATTGCTGGCTCCTTGATTAAGATATATCCCCAAATGTAAAAGAAAAGAGTATTGGTACATCTAGATTAGTCTATACACTGTCTTGAGTTTGCTGAAAAACTTTTTCACATCTTTGTATCAAGAGTTGACTGTTGCACCCTCATCCTCACAATCAACCAATGGTTCTTCATATCATAGTTGATAGCAATCAAATTGAAGGCATTACTTGAAAATAATAAATGTTATATAATTCAGTGGATAGTCAACATACTAAAACTATCCAAATTGATCACTAATGATCGTTTGCAATAGGTTGATTATATTAGACACAAGAGAAAACCTACTGGATTTTTTGTGTGTTCCAATTTCTTTTTTTAATAAATTGTGATGTGTAATAAAAAGTGTCTCCTTTACGTGGGATAAAAGAGATTGTAAAGGTAAGTGAAATGAACCGCCATTAACATGAGCTTTTAACATGTACTATGAACTACTTGCTGGAAAAAAAACAAATAAACCACTGTTTCAAGCAAGGCCAAACAAAGGCAGCAATTAAAAACATAATTCTATAATTAACAGAAAGGATGTAATAATCCATCATGTAACATTAGACTACATTTCTTTGGTGATTGTTACAGCATGGCTCTATATTTTATATTTATCTATTGTATTCAAGAGATATTTCACTTTTGGCTTACAATTAATTATGCTTTTACAGAATTCCCTTAACAAAAAGAATTTCAATTTTCTGGAAGAGTAAAAAAGGTAATTAGAACAGTTCTATGGTTATAAGAGGATGGACTTGAAAAAAAAATGTTGAAAATAAAAAAAAATTATTTTCACTTAATAAACTATACCAACAAAAATGTAAGGGAAAAAACTTTCTCCAGTTTTTCTTGTCAATAGTGATACTGGTATTATGATAACATTATAAATTTAATTTGAAAAAATTTGTGCACTCGCCATGTGAGGAAGTCTGTAACCCTTTCTACATTATGTTTTTTTTTTATTATTGATTGCTTAAGTGTCATTTGAAAAGCTTGCCTTTTAATATGTGCACATCTTGCACTAAATGGAAGATGATGACTTCTAATGAAAATAAACATGCTTTTGAGATGACTTTCAAAATGGACAAACTAGAAGGGTTCACAGTATAAATCAAATTAATGTACTTCCAATCAGTTTGAGTAATTGGAATTATCTTTTTGAAATCAGGAGCAGTATTTTTCTGTTTTGAAGTTAATTGTGCTATTGATATAAATTTTAGTCATTCTGTCAAAATGCTGATAGTAACTAGTAATTTTTGTTAATCACCAATAAAAGAGTATGACATTTTTTAATATCTTTTGGAAATACACTTTTAAACTTCATAAACATATTTATCTGACATTTGAAAAAATCTTGCATCATGATATCCTATTGTGAGTTACATATGATACATATTTTAACATGAAAATATCATTGAAGCCTTAAATACAAACACATACATATTAAATAAAAATATGTAAATATATGCTTCTATAATGAATATTAATATCATCTATCCATTAACATACATATACATAAAAACCTATCTTTATATGTAGAGTGAATTGTGATTTTTTTAAACCTCAAAATCATACAAAATTTGTCTACTTCTTGAAAAACACCTATGATTACAAACTACAGCAAACAACTAATTCATTTTAGTGTTACAAAAACAAGCAAGCAATGAAAAATAGGAAAAAGAGAGGAAAGCATGGCCATAAATGATGAGAGTCAAGTGTACTTGGTAGGTTATTTTATCAATTGTGACCACTACATCAACACCAACATCTAATTATGATGATGATTGTATTAATGTTGCATATTTAAGAAGAAAAGGAGTGACAGAAATGGTAAAAGAGTTTAGATTTTGTAATGTGAAGATTTGTTTAATTGATGTACATAAGGAATTAGGCCAAAACATTTATGGCTGACTCCAAGCAGATCAGCCATTTTATGAGTTGCTAAGCTGTCTCAATCTCTCTCGTGTTTAATTTTTGTTGTTTGTTCTTGAAACTTAAAAAGTAAGTAACCAACAAAGAAAAGTAAATGCTGCTAACCAAACCACCAAAAAGAATTATATACACAGTTAACATATGAGGATGGCCCTATATCACTGATATCAACCAATTTGTGAAGATGACAATGGAATGAAATGATGGTTGCTTCTTGTTCCTGGTACAGTGTTACCATCTTGATATCACTTTTCCATCTTCTTCCTCACTTCATGCATATCCTCCTTGTTGATAACATAGAACCTGACTGATATGTTTTCCTCCTGACATATATCAAGTATAGCCTTGTAATTGAGAATTTCATTGTTTACTGGTCTCTGTAAACTACACTTGGCCATGTGACGTTTTACTGCACCACCTATGCCATCACAAGGTGATTTACCATGACTTGTTTGTGGCAAAATCACCCACTTAGCATCCATCCAAAAATCTTGTTCAAAATGTTTTTTTAAATTTTTGTACTGTCCACCACAACCATAAGAAAAATAGTGAATTTTTTTTTGACATGCAGGTGTGCCTCTTTTAAATAATCTACCAGTATTGTCTGAATCTGATACATAAAGCTAGTGTCATGAGTATTATCATCTGAGATAAAACAAAAGGAGTTGTGTTGCAGGTTTCCATCGGCATCCTTGTAATACACCACTAGTGGATGTAATGTACACTATTCTTTACTCCAATGATAGCTTTGGATTTCATCCTGTATCAAGAACTGGTAATTCTCTGCAAAATCTCCTAACACAAGCACCTCATTTTTTTCCAGTGATTCCTTCTTCAACTTTAGGTATTTTGCTTGGCACTTGGCCAGATAAGAATATCATGTGAGATTGTTTATTGTTTCAATCACAAAATCTTTATACTCTTCATATGTGGTTCTCAGTGTTGTCAATGAGGCATGATCAGTAGTGAAACTCTTCATCCATGTCAAGATCACTGAGCTTATCATCAAGGAATTTCTTCAAAGTTCAGTTCCAGGAGAGGACTCACAACAGTGCATCATGCATTACTTGGTATCAGTGTTACAAACAACTTTCTTGATATGTAATGTCCCAGTCAATAGCATCAACTAGAAATACTGCATTCTGATGAGTGCCTGATGATCTAGCAAGAACACACCATTTCAGCTGCAGAGTGCAAAACTTAGAGAAACCAAGTTTTATATCAGGATGTTTTTCCTTAAATGAGCTGTACTACAGGGAATACAGAGAACCAATCGTTTCTGTTCCTGAATTTTGTTACTGATACTGACAGTCCTTCTTACCAGACACTCATCATCTTCATAAAACTTTAAAACAAGGTCAAGTGTTTCTTAGGGAATAGTTTTTCCTCTCTTGGGGACAGGTTTAGCCAATATGCCACCATCCTTTTTTAAATCCCAAGCAATTTGTACTAGATACTCAGAAACATGAAATTGTTCAGAACAGTACATATGTGACTATTTGTCAGGTACCAATGTGAGAATTTGTATCTTTTCAGGGTATGATGCTGTTTTCAGTTTTTCTCTCATGGCATCATGTAGTCTCTCCAGCTCTGATGATTTCCCTTGTACCTCATTTGTTTTTACAGAATCAGTGTCATCAAATGAATCAACATTTATTTGGTATGGATCAGAAACATTGGTTCTTGTACATGTGCATAACTTTTTCAAGCTTTGTTTTGGCATTTGTTGCTCGACAATGCTGAGGCACTCCATGCAAATTCACCAACTGTGTCCAAACTTGTATTCAATCTTTCTTGGCATTTTGCATAGATCGTAGTTCTCATCATCTGGAGCTTCATCTATATCATTGAAAGAAGTGTGGCACCATTTACCAGGGCAAAAAGGAAAGAAAGGAAAAGAGAGGCAAGACTTAAGCGTAGATGATAAAAAAAACCACCCACGACCAGGGGCCTTGACAATGTTATTTTGATAAGTAGCAAATGGCGAAAAAGGTGTCATTACCATTGCAGAAAAATTCTAAGTGGATAAAGGAATCGACTATGTTCTGGCGACGAACTTGTGTTATCGGGGATAGATAACAGCCGCTTAATGCGGGCAAACATCTAATTAGCAAACCACAGACCGACTAGCTAAGAAAACTCCAATTGATAATGTTATTTTGAGAATTGACAAAGAACAGGTGAAATACAGGGCTTTGGATAGATAAGAAAAATTAACCGTGTCGTCTGCTAAGCCGCACACAAAACCAACCCTGAGTAACGACTGACCGTTTTTTGACAAGACATCTTTGGTTGTGATAACAAAACTATGTTATCAGAAATTGGCACCAAAGAATGACTAGAACAATGGAACTGTTTTTTCGAGACAACGGTCGACTGTGTTTTGCTGGACGACCACTCATTCTGATAATTAGCGAAAATCTGACTGACGAAGTCCAGATGAAGAATTGAGGTTATCACACCACTGGTCGCATTGTTCTGTTGGCGGCCAGAGAAAATGAGAGCTGCGATTAAGGAAAGAAAAGGAAAAGAAAAAGATAATTTTTTTTTTGAGCAAGATATATTTTTTTTTCCTGAAACAAAGCCCGCTGGATCGCACACGCCCGGCTGGACATCATTGGCCAAGTGGTGATCACGTGACACAAAGAGGGAAGCCGCCACCGCCCACTTAGAGGATGGGTATGAGAGGTTGCTACGAAGAAGTGGGGAGAGCCGTTGACGCCCCTCTGAAGTATGGTGAGAAGGTGGGTGTAAGAGAAGACCCCCAAAAATGGAAAGAAGTGGAAAATTCCTAACCAAAAATAAAAGAAGTGGATATGTATTTAGAATTATCGAGGAACCTCCAAGCGCCGACAAACCCACCCGGTTTTTGGTGGGGCGTCCATATAAACAAAGTGCAGCGAGCAGAAATCAGTTGAGTTCAGTTCAGTTCAGAGGAGTTCAATCCAGAGTGCTCAGTTGAAGCAGGCCTCAAGAGCTGACTAAGATTCGCGCAACTTCCGAACTCTTCAATCCAAGAACAATTTATTTTGAAGAGCGACTTAGATCTATACCACCAAAATAAGTTTTTCAACTTTCGCCTGAAGACACACCAAGAACCAATTTCTTAAAGAACAGACAATTTAAAGTGTTAAAACTCGCCTAACAAAAAACGTGTCACAATACATATAACGGGTCGGGAGATAGATGCAGTCCTATGTATCCAGCAACTAGACATAAAGTATTGTTATCCTTTTTTTTGATACCTTGAACTTTTGAGTTATCATTTTCTTTTCTTTTATGCATATTTGTGTGATATTACCCTCGTTTGAACTCACTTTGCATTACGGTCCTAACAACTGATTGATTTCGTCTGCCTAAGATCAATTCACAACGTGGGTAGGCAGACTGGAGATCAACGCAGATTACTTTGGTAACCAGGCGTTGGGCGAGTTGGGAGCAGCGAGGCTGATATCGAATCTAACCAGATTCCCATCCGAATCACCAAAAGGTTAGAACGTCACATTTGGGTGCCGCGACCGATACCAAGCCAGTTGGTCGTCACAGGACAGGACAACACGACTGACACAACAGGCGGACATCACGTTTGGAGCGTGGCGAAGAAGCGAGGAAGCGAGCGAAGGCTGTGTTTAGGGACGTCACAGAAGTGTCATCTTCCATCTCTGTTTCAGCAGAATCTGTGTTTATAGTTGTAACCGTTTCAAATTTAGCAATGTATTTACAACATAACATATGACCAGGAATCACATCAATACTTTCAGCTTTGGGCTCATGTGCCATTTGAAGTGTGATAATTTTTAAACCTTGAACTTTACATTTATGTTTTATCAGTACATTACAACATTGGCCTGCTCTTCATTCGAATACATACCAAAGACTTGTTTGTGATGATACCAAATCGTCATACCTTCATGTTTATTTTCCAACAGACCAGCTCTCCACAAATATGTGTCTTCTACATTGAGATCAGCAAGCTCTTTGGTTCCAGATGTTCTGCTAAATTCCAGGAAGTGCATAGTTATTCATTGTTTCTGCTATCTGGCAAAAACCAAACAGGAAACATGTGAGTCATTGTGGCTTCAATCTGATATGTTTGCATTTTATCAGTGGACAGTACACCACACACCACATTTTTCTTGAGAATGCATAAGGAGTAAGCCTGTTGTGAAGTACGCCAAGGTTTGGCACCATTGTTCAGGTTCTTAATTGCAAGGTCCCCAAAATTGATGGCAAATTGTATGTCCCCACCATTAGATGAAGATCCCCTCCATTTACAAAATCAGTGATGCAGATTATAACAAAACTGTACATGCATTTGCTAAACTTCATTTCTAGATAAAAATATATTATCAAGTGTTTTAGTTGGTGGATTATTTTTACTCATCTATCTCATCTTACTGAAAAATCCATTGTTATTGGACTTCCTTAGAGTGTATTCTGGAGATTAAGTATAAGGTCTATATACCAATGGCTGGAAAAATACCCATTTTCAATTGTTAATTGTGGGCCAACAACGAGAGAACAAGACTTCCTTTTCGATTACATTCATGATTGTTGTATGGGAACATTTTAAAAAAATAAATTTTCATTTACCTATAGTGCCACATCATTTTTTCCAGATATTCCCATATGTCAAAATTTACTCAAATTAATACCTTAAACTGAAATATGTATAATTTTTCACTTAAAAATGCTATGTAAACTATGACATAAAAATAATCTACAAACAACAGAATTGAAACTGCAGTTAAATGGAAAAGATTTTTTAATTTTAAACTGAAGACTGCACTACAAAGATAATATATAAAAAAATTTACATTTTTCTGGGTTTTTATTTCATTCCAAGCAAAGCAATAAAGCCACAAGGACTGATTATTAGAGAATATAAGAAAAATACTATTAAGGAGAGAGGACAATAAAAAGAACAAGAATTAAGAAAACAGAAGTTAACAATGGACATTACATTTCAATTTTTGAAGTTGACTGGGAAGCAAGAAGCTGAAGAGAGTTGCAAAAATGAGAAATTTGATAGAAGACACTGTTAGCATGGAAATAAGGTTACATCTAACACAGGGAAACTATGTTATGGCAATGGTAAAGGAACTGAAGCCAATATGCCAGATCAGGACCAATAACATTGCAGATTCTTTGGATTTTATCAAGAATCTCTAAATATATAGCAGGAGCATCAGACCAGATGTGGCAGCAATATTCAAAGTAAGTATAAATGGTAGACTTATAAATATGTAAAATAGATTCTGGGAAGTAAAATTGTCTAGTATGACATAGTGAACCAACTTTCTTATGTGCAGACTTAGCAATTGATTCAATATACTCTCTCCACTTCATGTTAAGTGAAAACAATAGTCAGAGAAGGCACAATGGGTCACTCTCCTGAAGGTTAGCATCAGGCATGCTGATGGAATGTAAAAAGGTTATCTTAGATGATTAAAAGTGAGCAGTTTTGTTTTTGAGACATTAAAATTAACAAGTGACTCCTTGCCTCATTTGATAATAGATTGTAGGTCAGCTACCAATTTGACTTTTATTAAGACAAGAGTAAACAGTCGTGTCATCAGCATATATACAGAATTAACAAAACAATTATTAAAGTAACAATGATGCCAAAATTTATTTTATCCTGAGCAATATTACATAATACAGGTATTTTGGTACAAATAAATTTAAAAAATATGGTTAAAGATTTTTCATGCACATATAAACTTTATATTTTTGAATACAATACATGTAATAAACAAAAACTGACAATGAAATATATTTATTGGTCAATAAACTATTTAGTATAAACTGCTAACCTCATTTTCAGTTCAAATTTATTAAGAAAGAGAGGACAAAATGGTTTGTAAAAGATCAGTTATAAGAGTAAAGAAACAATTTTTGTCCATTCATTTTCAGTAACTTTATTTTTTTTATTTTCATAAACAGTTCCGCTTCCTAACATTCTAATCTGATAATAAATAAGAAGATTTTGTTACGAAGAAAAATACTTTGATAAAGTATTACAAAGTATGCAATGTTCTATATCCTTCTAAAAGTGTACAAAAAATATTCTCCAACATTATCATGGTCTGCAAATGATAAATTTAATTCATGTTATGTGCCTAGTTTTATATGGAAATAAAACTTAGTTCTTCTGTAATATAGTTTAATGATGAACAATTTAAAACATGCTTCTTTTTTACTATATCAAAAGATATTATATATCCAACACATTGTGGTTTACATCATAAAGAGTAATTACCAGTTTATTATAAACTAAATAAGGTAACCTATTATATAATTTATATAGACACTTCCAACATTGTAAATATCTTGTAAAATGTTACTGTAACTATCACCAGCTTCCCAAACACAAAAATGAACCTAAAGTTTATTGTAACTAAAAAGGTTGCTCTTCCTTTGACTTTTTTTTCTTTTAACCATAGATATAGATTAGCATTAATCATATTCAAGAACAAATTGCTTGTTTCCAAAATATCACTGTTGCTTATCATTTTGAAAAGTATTTTAAATGCTATCTTCAAAATAAATCGGCTACTACTGATATTTTTGAATCATTTAAAATTTTCTAATGCCAAGTCCCTTTAGGACAGAAGCAAACATAGCTCTCCATATATTCCTTTTATTTTGCGAACTGCCGTGATTTTTTTGAGAAAAATAGTAGAATGATTTCCCATTAACTTTTTCCATAGTTTTCCTCCTCAGAGTAAATGCCAAGTTTACCCTGTTATTTAACCCATAGTTTAGAGAGAAGACTTGCCATTCCCAAAGGCAAGTGAATGCAACATACAAGGCAGGAATTTCAACTCTGCACATCACTTCCACTTTCTGTAGTGATAACTGTTACAATATATGATAACTGTCATTTTGTGAGTGACACTTTTTGATAATCTCTCTCCCAATTGTAAGTCTATAGCTATCAAATTAAGGAGATATTTTGAAGTTGATACTAAATTCATTAATTCTGAAGTAAAACAGAGGTTAGTCAAAAGGGATTGTGGAACTTAGTTTATCTCTGTGGAGAGCACAAGTATTGGTTACTGGTGGTCAAAATCACAAGAAACACTTAGTGGTTGACTATTCTCAAACCATTAATAGATTTACCATGCTAGATGCTTATCCTGTACCTAATACAAATGATTTAATAGAAAAGATATTCAAGTACCAACTGTTTAGTTTGGTTGATCTCGGCATCTACCACCAAATCCAAATAAAAGAACAAGATAAACCTTTCACAGCTTTTGAAGCAAATGGCAGAATTTATCAGTTCTGCTTGATCACTTTCAGGGTTACAAATGGGGTTGTGGCTTCTCAAAGTGTTATTGACCAAATAATTAGGGATATTAAACATTAAAGACAATTACACTTGCATTTGCAATATAACTATGTGGCTGAACTCAATCTGAGCATGAAAATTTACATAAATTTATGGAAGTTGTCAAGCACCAATCAGGGTAAAAGTATGTTCTGTTAAAATTCTACTGATCTTCTGGGTTACACCATTTCAGGTGTTACGATAAAACCTGATCCAGAATGTTTGCAACCCCTTCTAAATTTACCTTTTCCAACTAATAAAGCTTCTTTTCACTGAGCAATTGGATTGTTCTCCCATTATTCTAAGTGGGTATACCAATTTTCCCAGAAAATACATCCACTAAAAAATTTCCACTAGAACAATCTGCTGCTGAGGTTTTTAAAAATATTAAGTAAGACCTCATAAACACTATGGTCTTTATCATTGAAAATAATATACCTTTTGTTGTTGAAACTGATGCCTCAGAACAAGCCATTGCCACAATGCTCAAGCAAAATGACAAACCAGTAGCCTTTTTTTTCTAGGACATTAACAGTTACCAAATGTAAACATTCATCTGTTGAAAAAAAGAGGCATACACTATCATAGTCTTTGCATAAATGGTGGCATTATTTGTTGGGAAAGCATTTTCAACTAATAACAAATCAAAAATCTGTATCATTTATGTTCGACAGAAGAGCAGGAAAAATAAAAAATGAAAAGATTGCAAGATGGTGACACAAACTTCATTGCTATTCTTATGATATCATTTATCATTCAGGGAAGCAAAACTACACTGCTGATACATTATCTAGATCACACGCCTCAGCCACTAATTTGTTCAAATTAGCAAAGATTCAGGATTCCTTGTGTAACCATGGAATAACACATATGGCCCATTTTGTACAAAGTAAAAGTCTTTCATATGCAATGGAAGACATAAAAAGAATGACAAAAATGTCCAATGTGCTCTGAAATAAAACCCAGATTTTATTTCAAGGAAAGTCATGTAATAAAGGCTATGTGGAACTTTGAAAGACTTAACATTGATTTTAAAGGCCCCTACAAACAAATAATAAAAATCAGTATATGTTAACCTTAATTGTTGAACTTAGATTTCCATTTGCATTTCCCTGCAAGGATTTGGCCACTCAAACAGTTATTGCATATTTGCAAAATATTTTCTGCCTATTTGGAATACCATATCTGGCTCTGTGTTCACAAAGTCTCCAGGCCTCCATGTACAGTACTCCTCCAGGCTCTTCATTGCATCCAGAGTGTGCTGTGAACAACTACTAATAAAACCCCATATGTAAGAATGTTTCATCACCAATGGAGGACAGTAGATGAGCATTTGCTCTTTTCATGGTTGTCTCAAACTGGAAGTGTTTTGATGAGACATCATGTGCACCAAAGTAAATTTGAACCGCTGGTAGACATGGTTGAACTACTCAAGGCTACCCTATGCACATATACACCCAAAAAAAAAAAAAAATGGATGTGAAACGACAGTTACACTAAGTGAATTGCTACAATATTTGAGTGTATGATAACTTGAGAAAAAATAATTTAATGCATAGTTCCATCTGCAATTCTCTGCTCAAGCACAACAAAAACAACCCATTTTTTAAAAGATCAATCACAAGCAATGAAAAGTTAATTATTTACAGCAATGTGGAATGAAAAAGCTCTGGAAAAAATGAAATAAGCCACTGTTTACCATTCCAAAATCCATATTGTATCCAAAGAAGTTGGTCTGTATCTGGCATGATTGGAAAAGCATTGTATATTACAAGTTCCTTCCACAATATCGAATTTAGACAAGTACTATTCCTAATTGAATTGATTAAAGGCAGCAATCAATGAAAAGTGTTTATAATTGGCCAATTGGAAAACGTCATGTCTACTTACAGACCCAGCAAAAACTGGTATAGCTTGACTGGGATGTCCTACTACATGTGCCACACTCACTTAACCTCATCTTAATTCAATATCTACAAAAGTGTTTTAATTCTCTAGAAGCTTGTAAAAACCAGATACCAGTTCTTCCCTACCCCCAGATAGATGCAAATTCTTGGAGGATGGAATGATGAAGCTGCCTCAAACATGGCAAAAGGTAGTGAAACAAAATGGCATATATGTGGGTGAATAAATCTATGTACAAAATGGCATATATGTGGGTGAATAAATCTATGTACAAAATGGCATATATGTGGGTGAATAAATCTATGTACAAAATGGCATATATGTGGGTGAATAAATCTATGTACAAAATGGCATATATGTGGGTGAATAAATCTATGTTTTTGAAATTCATTAAAAAAATGCTATGAACTTTCGTTCAGATACAATGTCTCATTCAGATCTAATATTAATTGAGATATATATCTACTGCAATATATCAAAAAAACATTTAAAAAGTTAAAGTAGCTTGCAACTGAGGTGGTGGACAATTGGAATTTTTGTATGCTGTCACATTTTTAAGATGAGTTTTCATCAATTAAAAAAAAAGAAATAAATGTGTAGAGACTACAGAGTCAAGAATTTTGGTTGAACTCAATGCAAGCTAATTTCTAGTTATGATGTGAAAAACAGTTTGGAACATTGGTTGTTCAAAGTTTCTGAAGTATATAGGGAAAATTGGTACAGAAAAAACATGTATACTTGGGAAAAATGGAAAATGGAACTGAATCCTATATAATAAAAAGGAAAAATGTATTATGCAAATGTCACGTCTAAATCAGTCAATCAAAGATTTAAACATATCTGAGCCATTTTGAAAACCTATAAAATATTTTCTTTTTGCTTTGAATGCAGTTTGGTCAGATATTTCCTGAGAGAAGATAGCAGATCTAATAAATCAAATCCACAAAATTTTAATTTGCATCATCTAACATTCTTACATTATTTAGATTATTGAATAAAAGTTCATGCTTGAAAATAGTGGTGTATATTTACTTTTGTCGTGTATGTATATTTGTTCAGGGTACATGGACACTACCTAAAATATTAGATAAATATAAGCATCAGCATAAAAGTGTAAATTTGCTCATGATAAATATTGTAAAGGAGATGTCATTAATAATTTTATCACCTTGTGTCATTAATGCAATATCAGGAAGTAGCATGGCAAATTTGAAAGAATACATTTCTCACCTAATGACTAAAATTCTCTGTAGAGGAATGAATAGTCTAAAGATGTAGCTAACTTTATTGTAGAAACATGATTATGGTATGAAAATGGGGAATGAAGAAATGAAATTTCAAATTTTGTGAACTCTAATGGCAAAATGTCTTCAAAAATTATGTTTAAAAATTTACAATATATCAGTGCTTAAGGATAGGAAAACTGCAGTAATTGTTAGTGAAAAAATAATTTCTGAATTACACAGAGGATTTAAAAGGTAACAATTTGCTAACTCTGAATACTAAAAATATAAAAAATGAAACTACCATTTGTCTTTAATATTATAAGGACAAAAATACTGTATTGATTTTTCCAAATATAGTTATTATACTAATCACATAAACCTCAATAACTTGAATATGCTTTGAACAATTTTTCTCAAATTTTAAATGATTAATTTAGATGTCAAAACAAAATGCGAGTTAAATTTTTAGGTAGTTTCATTATATCCAAGTTACTGGATTTATTATAAAAACTGCAACCTGAAGTTATTATGCAAAGCCAGAAAATCACTTTATACTTCAATAACAAGGTAATAAAATCATCAACAATTGATCAACACTTATAACAGAACAAATAACAAACATACAAGTCTTTAAAGCATTTACATTTTAATATAGTCACCATCCTTCTCAATAACAGCCAGTAATCAATTATCCACTGATTTTGTTAATTTTTTTTTTTTACCTCAGCAAGTTCAATTTCCAACATGATAGTTTCAATTGCTTCACGTAGGTCTACTTTGCTGTTATAGTGTTTGCCACCTTCACATAATTTCATCTTCACAAATGACATTAGATTTTCAACCAGATTCATATTGGGACTTGATAGTGGCCATTCTATTACCTTCTCCCCTGTAAACCTTTTACACTCAAAAATAGGTACCTCCACTTGGTTGCATGATGAAAATTCAATAAAAACAAAGTTTTGTCATCAAAATGTTTATGTTATTATTAAGAAGAAAGACAAAAAGTATTTTTTTATTATTTTTTGAAATTTTATTTTGTAGCACATTGTAAATTTTGGTTAAAAATCTTGTTTTTTTTTACGTCGGTGGCGGACCAAAAGATAAAGGTTAATTTTTTTTGCATTTTTTTCAGTGAAAAACACACTGATTTGGAAATTCTTGCAAAATTCAAATTGTCGGATTTTAATGAAACTTTCAGGACATATATGAAATGAAGGAAATTATTTGGGAAATTTTTTTTTTTTTTTTTACATATGTTACCACCCACTTAATTTTGTGAAACTTCAAGAAATTGGAGGGGGATTTGTTTCATTAATTACTTTGGAGAAAGTAAATCATCAATTATTTCTTTTCTAAAACAGTTGCCTATTTGATCAAAAATCTGCTCTAAATTGTAAAATAAAAAATGCAATAAAACTATGACATTATTTAATTAGAAAAGCTTTTAATTGCTTTTGTAAATAAGTTATATTAGGGACACTATTGTCTGAAGAAATAAAATTTTTTCGATAAATAATGAGTTTTTACAAGATTTTTTTTCATTTTTTAAAATTTTTAATTATAATAATATAATAGCTCAAAAATCGTTTAAAATTCTTCATTGCTTTCAAGACAATGGTTTGCTTAAGTGAAAAGTACATTTACAAATCAAAATTTGAAAAGCTCATAACAGTCATTTGTACCCAAGTATCTTTAAAAAAAGTTTTTAAAATAATTTTTAGTGAAAAGAAAACGTTCCTAATTTCTACCTATGGGAATCTATACATGACATAATCCCTAAAAGGGTCATGTGATTTAAGTGTTCTCTGACACACTGCAATTATTTCACTTTAAATTCAGTTCTGTTTCATCATTAACATCTTCGCAAATCATCCCTTCAAAATATCAAAAAAAAGTTTTACTTTTCTTAATTGCTATTTCACTAAATATTTATATTTTATGTATTTATTTTAGTTTGGGTCATACTTCAATTAATGAATCTTTTTTTTAAGGTAGTAAACTTAAGAACAAGAGATGAAATGCAAATTTCATAAAACTTCTTAAAACTTAACTAAAAGTCAATAAAATATTAAATAATTGCTGAAAATATGTTAATTTGTAAAAATTACTAGGTAGTTAAAAACTAAAAAAAAAAATTTTAAAAAATGCATTCACTTAGATTTCATAAATTTATGTCATTTCTGGTCATCCATAAGAGCTGTCATTACCTTGAGAGCTTCTCGATAAGTCAATAAAGATCAAAGAAAGAGGGGACCCATCATTAAGAAATGCTTGTATATTGTTTTTTTATGCTATAAGTAATAGTTATTTCAAATCAGATTAATTTAACTTTAAATTTTCTAATTTTAGTCAAATAACAAATATATAATTTAATTTTGAAAGATTTTTAAAACCGATAAATTTGATTACAAATTTCTTAAAATTAAAAAAATGGCCACTTTTAAAAAATGAAAAAAAAAAATAATCAAGCTATTATTTGACATTCCAATGTGACACTATATAGCTATGGTAATTGGCTAACTAATTAACCATAGAAATTAAAACAGAAAATAGACATTCTTAAAGCGGATAAAAAAAAAAAAAAAAGCTATAACAAAAGATAGACTGATCGACATTAAAAGAAAGATTTTATTTTATTTACAAAAATAGCTTGCGGAAGATGCCATGTGTGAGGTCTTGTCCTGTCGAGTTATCGCCAAGGGAGATAGAAAAAGGGCAAGTATGGAAGTATCAGCCAAAACGTGTTGGTCGTAAAAATTTTGGTTGGAGACAGGCACTGAGAATCAATGTTAATTATTTTTCCAAGATATCGTTTAATTTTTTTTTTTTCCTTGGATACAGGTGAAGAGAAGCAATGTGGCAATTATAAAATTTTGGCATTGTCTTGATATAGGTGAGAGGATTGTTATCATTTACTTTGCCAACAGATGCTAAGACATCGAATGGCAATGTGGCAATTGTAAACTTTTGGCAATCTCCAAAAAATAGTGGAGAATTAAGATTTGATGAGATAAAAGAATTTGATTTGGTATGAGATATCAATGTGAGAGAGAAAGAGTCTAGGAGGATAGCTCTCCTCCGACCTTCAATCACGAATGACGGAGAGCCCCCACGAAATGAGAAGTGATTAATTTTCCAAAAATGGGAAATAAACAATTTTACTGTCCTGACAACAAAGCGATTTCTTGTTAGAATTACCGAGAACCCCAGACCACGTCGGGCCCACACACCGGGTTTTGGTCGGTACCCATATAAATGGCCATCGATGGGTCATTAAGCAGTTTAGTTGAGTTGGAGCAGTTGAAGTTGAGTTGAGTTACAGTTGAGCTGGTTTTGAACCAGGCTTTTGCCTCACAGAAGCTGACTGAGAGATTCCATGACCTCCGACTTCGCCGATGCTACCAATAGCAAGTTATACTGACGAACGAAGTTAAGCCAGCACTTAAAAACTAAATTAGTTGACTTACGATATCAACTTGCTTGAAACATAGAAGTGTCACATTTCGTAGGAAATGGGCTGGGAGAAAAACATGCTCCTGTATATAACAGAAGGATAAAGTCAAATTGTTATTTCTTAACATGGGTTTTTCTTTCATTTATTTTTTTCTTTGTGCTTGTACAATGTAACCTTCAATTTGGACACAGCTGATACTATGGCCCAACGTTGATTGGCCAAAATACATTTTGGTGATGAGGATTTACCTAAATCAAGTAAACATCACTATTACAACATATTAGTAGATGAGGATTTGATTCAACACCACTAGTACGACAGTTTGATGCCATGAATTCAGCTGGAACTTAAGGAAACGTTCACTAGCACAACATTTGGCAAACAAAGATATCAGCAAAATCTCATGTTAACAATTCACATGAAATTCAAGTTTACAAAATTCATGTATTGTCAAGAGTGTTTCTCGTTGTAAAAATGTTACGTAGGAATACTTAAAGTGTTTTGACAAACAGTTGTGTAAAATAAAAAAAACTTTTGTGAAAAAGTATTTCATATAAAAATTCAAAATGGAGGCGTTTAAAATGATATTGCTAGAAATATGCAAACAGGACAAACAAAAACTCGAAAAACTCATTGAAATGTTCACGAATAATGAGAAGGGATATTCAGAAGACACTATAATAAATGTTATTACTGTATTTCACTACATGCCAGAAGAGGAGATAACTTTTTTGTTGCATTTCTGTAGATACAAAGACTTGTGCAAAATAGACTGGGCAAACTGGTCCAACAACAAAAAGGTCAGACTTTTACAAAGAAAACTAGGCGCTATCAAACAAGTAAATTACATATTACCAAAGAAAACTAGTGACCTAACTTTTAAACAAATGGTTACTTTGCTTTTGGAAGTTTTCAGCCTGAAGATGACTTTGTTCCATGAAAGATGGAAATGTATGAACTTAGTAAAAAAGGAAGATGACAATTTCACAACGTTCATGAGCATCATGAACAAAAATTGTGAGAAGTTCAAACTGGCAGAATTAAGCCCTGACAATAAGTGCCTGATATTTGTTCAAGGGTTGGTATCAACAACAGACACTAAGGATTTTAAATAAAGTGGAAAACAAACCCAATCCAAGTTTGCAAAACCTAGCAGAAGATTGTCAGAAATTTATAAATGTTCGTTAAGATGCCAAAGATATTGAAATAAGCGTCATGTAACACATTAAAAAAGTGCATCAGCAACAAAGTGAAGGAAAAAATCATTTCTCCTAACCCCTGTTATGCATGTGTAGAATTACATTGGTATAAGGACTGTACTTACAAAAAGAAATGAATTTTGGTGTGGAAAAAAAGGACATAAAAAACCCACTGTAAGACAAAATTTAAGAAACAAGTAAGTAATGTGGATAAATCTGTTGGTCAAAATATAAAAAAAATTTGTGCAGGTAAAAAAACGTAAACAAAAATGTTAAATTGCAACTGGATAGTGGATCCAATTTAAGTATAATAGATATTCATACATGAAGAAAATTGGGTAAACCAATGTTAATGGTTACAAAATTGCTCATAGTGTTGCAGGACAGGAAATAAAATTTGAAGGGGAATTATGACAAATGTTACATTAAACAATAAAACCTTAAAGACTTTTTGTTATGAAAAATACAAATGGAGCAGTTAAATTTATGGAACAGTCCAATCAATTCGTTCTGCCAAAAAGTTAAAGGTTTTACCAACGAAGCAGAAAGTTTAAAAGAAGAATTAAAAACTAAATTCCCAGAGGTATTTTCTGGTGGGTTAGGCAGGTGCAAGAAAATGAAAGCTAAATTCAAGCTAAAAGAAAATGTACAACGGGTTTTCAAAAAAAAAAAAAAAAAAAAAAAAGTACTATTTACATTAAATTGATGACGAGCTTGTGGAATCTTTCACATTAGCCTTCCACCCCTTTTTGGAAAAGATGTATTCTTCCCTAAAAAAAGCCTTAACCAATCACCACTTCATTTCAGTAAATTCAATCTTCTATTGGTTAAGAAACAGTAAACTGTAGCAAAGTCGAAACAGATCCTTTTTCCTGCCGAAGCTGTGAACTTGGTTTAGAAGAGATGGCTTCGCACGCCTTCTACCATTGCCCCCTGAGTCCACCCCTTATGGGACCATGTCAGGAAGTTGACGGCTAGTCTCGATCCCAAAATGCTTGTGCCCATTGATCGCGCATGTGCGTGTGACAATGTGTCATCTTTGTATTCTGGGGTGAAACAAATGGTGTTTCTGATGCTGCTGGCCACAGCCCGAATGGTGATTTGGACGACGCAGCAGGAGCAAGTCTTGCAAGGCAACCGTTTTTCTCATCAGGATCTGATTCTTTGAGCATCAGCTCAAGATGAAGATCAGAACTGATTCGACAGTCTTCAGCGAAAGGTGGGTGAAAGAGGCGAGCTTGGTTCATTTGAAGGGGCTAGCCTTGATTTTCTTTTTTAGGCCTACCTATGTCACATCGGGGGAGTTTCCTGTGGAGCCCTTCCCTTGGTTAGGTTAGACAAGCCTTGAGTACCTAGTTAATGTGAGTAAGTGTTGTTCCCAGCCTGTCCCCGGGCACATCTTTGGTTATGATCCAGGTTGAGATTCCCAATTTCCCCAATTTGTTTTTGGCCCCTTTTATCTCAAATGGGTCAGCTTTATATTTTCCCATGGTCATATAATTTTTTATCCTTTTCCCACTCCCTTAGTGAGAGAGTCTCTTGATTTTGTCCCATGGGCAGAATACAGCAGCCTCTCTGTTTTGGGGGTTGGACGGGCCCTACTAACATCAGTTATGTTTAGTTCACTGTGTTGATTTTTAGTTTATTATTGGGTCCATCTCCATCCCCTCTAATTCTTCATTATTAGATTTTTATGTATAATAAATTATTATCATTAAATTTTTATGGCATGGGGCGCATTTTGTAGGTCCCCCTTGAGAGGATGCAGTATTGTGGTATATGGAGTGGTGACGAACGAGATTTTATGGTGAATGTGGAAATTGTAATGAGTGAATGGGTCGTGAATCGGATTAGCTAGGTATAGGATAGCTAGTGTCGACCAGCCTCAACCCCTCCCCATTTTAGGCCATGTGCCACAATTGTGTAATCTTCACAATAAATACTGTCAGTCATCAAGGCGTGTCAATTCACTGACTCAACATCACTTCAACATCAATTCTCAACAAACTCAACACAGCACTCAATCAACCATTGTCCGCATGGTAATCAAATTACAATTGACTTAAAAAGTGAACATTTTCACTACACAAACAGTAATTGTACAATTCATCAATTTAGCCAAACAGTTAAAGGCAAACAACTCTTCAAAACTTAAATTCTAACTAACAAGTAACACACGCATACACACTAATATTTGAACAAACATATTTGACATTTTTCCTTGCAGAAACCAAATTATTTTAATTTCACTAACAAATCAAAACCATTAACTTTTATTGACCAAATTTCTGCATTCTTCATAACATTGTCTCAATTGCCACAATCAACAAACATTCTGTTATCCTTGCATGTATATCTATTGTATATATAAAAATCTCTTTATTGTTGGATCTCTAACCATTGTGTTTTTAGTAATTTCTTGCAATGCAAATTGTCCTTATATTCTTTATTTGATTTACATGTTGTGGGATAATGCATAATAAGCACGCATAATCTTTGTCTTACATAATTTACCTTCTGATACATTTTCACTCAGCTACAACCTGCAAAAAGCTTGATGACTTGAAAAAAATGGGTGTTTTATCAAAGGTGGAATATAGCGATTGGGCTTCACCAACCATATATATATATAAAGAAAAAGTCGAAAGAAATATGTGTCTGTGCAGATTTTTTCCACGAGCTTAACCAATGCCCTCAAAAGTTATCATTACCCACTTCAGTGGCAGGAAAAAGTTTTGGCACAACTTAGTGGGGGTCAGATATTTTCCAAAATCAACCTAAGTGATGTGTATCTTCAGATTCAAGTGGACAACAAATGTTCAAGATTACTGACCATCAAGGAATGTATAAATTTAATTGTTTGCCTTTCGGCATAATGGTTGCTCCAGCTATTTTTCAGCAAGAGTGGACTTGACTTTGCAGTCACTTATCTTGATAATATTTTGCTGAAAAGTGAAAACCCAGAACACAAGTAAAATGTTTTTGAAGTTTTCAGAAGAATTCAGGACTATGGATTCAAGCTGAAGAAAAGTGTAAATTTTTTATGGACAAAATTAAATATTTAGGTCAAATAATTGACAAAAAAGCCAGGAGACCAGATCCAGCACTAGCCAGTGCTATAAAAGACATGCCTGCTCCTGAAAATGTCAGTTCCCTACAATGTTTCCTGGGGTTAACAAGTTATTATAATGTATTTATACCAAATATGCATTGTTTGCAAGCTCCTTTAAAATGAACTATTGAAGAAAGACTCTAAATGGGTTTGGCTGATGGAGTGCCCGGAAGCATTTGAGAAAATTAAAGAAATACATTTATTTTTGACACATTAAAATCCAAAGAAAGAAATAATTGTAGCAAGCGACTCTAGTGCATACAGTATAGGAGCCTGCATTATGCATAAACTTGAAGACAGCTCAATTAAACCAATTGCACACACATCCAGGACACTTCTTCCAGCTGAAAAAAACTTATTCCATGATAGAAAAGGAAAGTTTAGAGATTGTCTTTACCCTGAAATAAATTTCATAGATTCATTCACAGGAGAAGGTTAACCTTACAAACAGATCAACAATGTTGCTAGCTATTTATGGGTCCAAAAAAGGACTACCGACTCATACAGCTAACAGGTTACAATGATGGGGAACCATTCTACTAAATTATGACTTTAGAATGGAATTCTTGCCATCAAGTAAATTAAGTCATGCAGACGGATTGTCCAGACTTATTCCAAGAAATAGTGAAATAAAACAAAAAGCATTGGATGACAAGTTTATTATTGAAATGAAGAAAAAACTAAAAGACAGGAGTAAAACAAAATCTGAGGTATATTCAATGTGTGATGACGTTCTCATGTACAGCAAAAGAGTAGTGGTACCTTTAGCAATACAAAAATGAATCCTGAAAGAATTCCATGCAGGACACCCTGGTATATCCAGAATGAAAAGCTTAATGAGAAGTTATGTATACTGGCATAGCATGGATAGAGACTGTGCTTTGGCAGCTAAAGCACCACCAATTAAGTTCAACCCATGGCCAAAAAAACTGACTGCCCATAGTCATGTCTGCATATTGACCGACTTTACTGGTTCACTTAATGGGATGTATTATCTGATCGTCATAGACAGATTTTCTAAGTGTCCAGAGATATTCAGATGTAAGAAACAAACCACACAAGTAGTAATTCAGTTTCTACATGAACTGTTAACGAGGTTCAGAGTACCAGATTCTATTGTTTTGGATAATGGCACTCAATTTACATTGAAAGAATTCAAGGAATTTTGCAAAATGTTTGTAGTAGAGCACATAACAATTGCCCCTTACCATCCTAAAAGCAACGGCCAGGCAGAGCATTTTGTGGATACCTTCAAAAGGGCTCTAAAAAAGTGGATCCACAGATGCAGCACTACAGCAATTTTTACAGGTGTATAGGTTTACACCAAATAGAAATGCGCCTTCAGCCATGACTCCAGCAGAAATCATATTTGTGCGGAAAATACGATCACTTCTTGAAGGCTGATACCCAATAGGATAAAACATGATCATGCAGTACAAAAAGCTGGAAAGAAATTTTACAAAATTGGTCAAAAGGTTTTTTACCAGATGTATCAGACAAATAAAACATATTGGGAAGTTGAATCTATCATCCAAAGAATCAGCAGGATGATGTATCCAATCAAAGGGACGGAAATGGTGCACAAAAGGCACTATAATCAAATAAAAAGTAGGTATTCAACTGAAGAGAACAATACTCCAGATGAGGTTGAACCTACAGAGGTTCTTTTTGATACATTCAATGTAACCATCCCTCAAAAAGCTCCTGAAAAAGGAGTAGTAAGAGATACAGAAAGGATCACAATCAACCCAAAAAGAAAAAAATATTGACTCTGTACAGAGTAAATCCAAAAAGGTGGTATTATACCGTACCTTTGTGTGAAACTATTTAGCTATGGTAATTGGCTAACTAATTAACCATAGAAATTAAAAACAGGAAATACTTAAGGCAAGAAAGAGCTATACCGAAAGATAGACTGAGCGACATTAAAAAGAATTTATTTTATTTACAAAAGAAAGATACTTTTCGCAAAAAACAGAAAATCAGTAAGAAAAAAGCGAGACTGTGATTCTGTCAAATTAATTAATGTCACTATAAGGGAGTGATGCGTCAAATGAAGCAGAATTCTAAAAGATAAACAAAGCTGGCCGACACATGCGACCGTGGAGAAAATTTAGCTTGAGACCACCCTAGAGAATAGATATTAGTTATCTTTCAGAGATATCATTTAATTTTGGTTCTTGGGCCCAGCGAAGAGACCCATCTGGTCTATGTACAAATCTTGACATGAAAAAAGAGAGTCGAAAAGGGGATCATTATTATTGCTTATTGAAACTGCCGACTCGAAAATGAGCATCTGGTGATAAGAGAATTTTAAGACATGAGAAAAATAAAGAATTTAATTGTCGAGTGGGCACGGCCACCCAGTGGAGAACCCAGATGTCGGGTTTTTTGACAGTGATTAAGGAATCGATAGAGGTCCCAGCTAAAGTGGATTTGGGATGTGATAAAGAATTAATTGGCAATCTGGGATTTGTAAATGTTTTGGCAGAAGGAAAAGGAAAAAGAAAAAGGATTTTATAAACAAAATTTTCGATAATGATTCTAAGAGGGCCAGTCTAGCCACGCACACACAGCCGAGAGATCATTAGCTAACTGGTAGCATGGGGCGGAGGTGAATGTATGATAAAGACAGAGAAGTTGTTAACACCCATTGAGGGGATTGGTATGAGATACCAATGGGAGAGAGGAAGAGTCTAGACGGATAACTCTCCTCTGACCTTCCCTCACAGATGAGGGAGGAACCTCGAAGTGGAAAGTGATTAATCTTCCAAAAATGGGAAGTAACTAATTTTCCTGGCCTAAGAACAAAGAGAATTCTTGTTGGAAATTAAGAATTGTCAAAGAACCCAAACCACGACAGGCCCCCACACCGGAGTTCATCGGTGTCCATATAAACAACCGTCTCGAAGCAGCTAGGCAGAGAGTTTCGGCAGAATTTTGTGGAGTGACAGACATGGTCGGAGTTACAGAGTCAGAGTGTTGCCTCGCAGAAGCTGACCGAAAGATTTCCACATCCTTTTCGAATTAGTCTTCCTACCAAAAAGCAAAATTTTTTATTGACATGCCGACTTAAGATACCATAACTCGCTTAAGAAACATAAAAATGTCTTAATCCATAGAAGCAGGCTTAGAGAGAAACACACTCCTGTATTCAACAGATAGATAAAGTTAATTGTTATTTCTCAACATATTTGAACCTTGTGAGTTTGTTTTATTATTTTTTTTTTTTTTTTTTTTTACGCCATTGGTATCACTGCCTGGATTCAGGTTGCACTATGGCCCGACACCTGATTGATTTCGTCTAAGATCAAAGTCTGGCGGGTAGGTTAGACTTGAGGTCAAAGCAGTTACTTCGTAACCAGACGTTCACATATGAGCTGGGAACCATAAATTGGTATCAAACCAGGAACAACCAGGACACAGGCTGGTCATAAATAAAATAAAAATTTTTTTAAACACTGGTGGAAGAAACCTTACAGTTTAGCACCGTTAACTGGGAGTTGACCACGGGTTTTAATTTCCAGTGTCATATATTGATGTTAGACCAGTGGACCGTCACATATTGTCACAGAGAAAATCCCACCGGTGGGTGTCACATATGGACTATAATGGGTATGTCCCAATCCTTATAAATACAGTGGAATATACTGTATGTTGGATTGACTTGTGATTCACCTTGATTAACTTCTAGCATTTGATTACTTACTACATGCTGCTGGCAAATCTTGTATGTTATAAATATTATTGTTCCATTTCCAACCTTTGTTTTGGTTATTCTTGTTCAGTAACCTTTTCCTAGGTTACAACTGTTCAATAGTGGTTTGGTCAACAATTCCAGCCCATATCATCACACTGCCACCTATTTGCTGTCTTCTTTTAGCCACAGGTACATCTGCATTGGATAAAATCCATCCTTTGGCCCATTTATCAGGTCCATCATGTATCAAAGATTTGTTCATGAAAATTACATTAGAAAAATTAATTTTCATGTATTTCTTAGCCCGAGTTTGATGCTTTAAAATATTTGCTTTACTGAGAGGAGAGTTTGCCTAGATTTCTTGACAGATCCCAATTTGTAAAGTATTCTACACCTTCTGTCCTTCTTGACTCCTTCAATTCCAGCTTGTTCAGCAATCTTAGCACTAAGCAAAAGTGGTTGTTTTGCTATAACTCAGTTTAGTTTAAATTACCCTCAAGGAGACAAGTTCTTAAAGCCTTTTCCTTTGCTTCCAGTTCCCAACTTAGATTTTCAACAGCCTTCTTTATCATTCAATAATCTCTGCAAAGCTCCTTTTATATCTCCAATGTGGACATTCTCTCATTCAATAACTTTGTTATTTTGTTCTTCAGCATTTGTTAGATCCTTTCCATTACTCATGATTCAACATATATTATGAAAAAAAAAAGTTTTTATTAGATTTCAGAGTCTTTAAACTAATATTAGTTTAATCTGCATAACTTCACATTGCACTTTTTATAATAAATCCAAAAATTTTAATAAACGTTAAAACTACCTAAAAATTTAACTCAAGCTTTACTTTGACATCTAAATTAATCGTTCTGACAAAAATTGTTTAAATAAATTCAAGTCAGTGAGGTTTATATGACTTGCATAATAACTTCAGACAGAGTGTATATCAACTTCTTTACCTTTGACATGGCACCAAAAGTAATACTTCCAATTTTATTATGATATAAACCTTCCTACCAATAAACGATCATTTTTTTTACAGATAGCTGCTTAGTAACAGTCTAGGAAAATGGTATCTGACATGAAAGTGTGCACAAAGCAGAGGCATGTTTTTTAATTCCTCAATGTGGGAAAAAATTGCACTCATTAACAATCTCATATATGTAATGGTTTAATTGCACTTGATGTATGTTTTAGTTTCTGTAGAAGCAAATAGAGAGGCATAACACTTGAAGTGTCCATCAGAATCTTTGCGCAACAAATATTTATAATGACCCACATCATTCAACATACATGGATGATAAAAAGTTTTAAATCTCTTAATTTCCTGTGCTATATGAAACCATATCACTTAATGCAATGAAAACTAACCTCTCCTTCTGCCATCATTCATTTCTTGAGTTTTCTTCCTTACATTAAAGAGTTTATAACTTCTCTACACATGTTGCATCTGTAACATTTGCTAATTGTACTTTGTTTTTGTTTTAATCTTTTGTATGAGAAACCACTAAAAAAGAAAAAAGCTAGGTGGTAAAAGCAACAAATGATGAAAAGAGGTAAGTCTCCAACAGAAGTTAGAAGTGTTGGATCAGTTGAAAATGTCAATGGACAAAGCTGCACAGAAAATGGGAAAAATCAATTTAATAAAGTAATTGAAAGAAAAGGCTATAATCAAAACCACATCTTCAATATTTTTTGATTTATTATGTGTTAAACAGCCTTTTCTGGAAAATCATTTATAAGAACATCCACCAAACCCCAGGATTTAAGGCTTGGAACTTTCGTATTATTCTGACAATGCAACAAGTCATATGATCAAACCAAGTAGTGTGGCCTATCCATTCCCTTAAGGCAGCCAAAAATATGTTATCTGTGTTCTAGTAACACAATAAGAAAGCTTGGGTTATAGTCAATTTGTTCTTCAAATGGTTCTACTACTACTCTTATAGCTGAAGTGAAAAAATTTTCAAAACAAAAGAACTGTCATTCAAGAAACTCATCATTGCTCAATGCTCCCAGCCATTCTGAATCCCTATGTATGAAGTTGAATTTACTGTAGTGTTGTTACTGCTTCTAAATACATCACTGCTACAGCCATTTGGTGAAGTTTGTGAAGGCAATGTATATCTGCCTCACTTTTATCAAGGTTTATGCTGCACTTGATGCAAATTAAGATTGCAGTATTATAGATTTATAGAACAGCTTCAAATTGCAGATGCGTGCTGGAAGGCATTATGAAAAAAAGAGTCACTGACTTCAAGGGCTTCCCTACAATCAAGTTACAAATAAAGGAGATTTTGGCATTTTAAACCACATTTTTTAAAAACAATATTTTGTGTATTGTTATTTTCAGTACTGTTAATTTATAGTTCTCTCAAGTATAGGATAAAATATGCATTTATACATTGTGAGATTTTATTATAAAAGTCATTTTTTTTAGAATACAATTAGTAATCAACATTGGTAAATGTTTCAAGATACCCTTATTAAAATATTGACTGGGGGTGCATACTAAGTGCAGATTTTTATTTATTTATAAATAAATTCAAAAGATATAAGCCATAGAAACACATTTGAATTACACAATATCTCATATACCAAAATAAATTATTTTATTTAGATGCTAACATGTGCTCCTTGATGTTCTATAACCTTCATTAGTCATTCACTCATAAATTTTGTTAATTTTTCTACTGTTTCAACTTTAATACTATTAGCATCAGTTTTTATTGCTTTGTGGACATCTTTGCTATAATATTGTTTTCCATTTTCATATACATTTCTTTTAATGATGGAATACAAATTTTCTATTAAATTAATATCTGGAGAGACTGAGGGGTATACAATAAATTTACTATCTTTGAAACCATAGTCAGCTTTGCAGAATGCAAAAGAGAATTGTCTTACATTAATATACTCTTTAGCTTAAAGATTCCTGGTTGGTGCTTATACCATACAAAAAAAAGAAAAAACAGAAACACAGACACACACATTTTGTCATATCTGTATGAAGAAGTCTTTGTAAAGGTTTTCTTGGTTTCATACTTCCACTCACCAACTAATCATTACAGACTGAGCAAATTGGTCAGTGGTCATCATTTCTGATAAAGAAAGTCAATTCAAATTGCAAAAAGGTTTCCTTGTATTTCCTCTTATTTTGCATTGAATTGTATTTCTGGAGGTTTTCCAATTGATGTTACAGCTGAATGAGCCTGTAAGGTAAACTGTAAAGATTTAGCACTACTGACAACAGAATCACAAAAACATCATTTGACAACTTTCAATAACAGCAACAACCATAATGGATAGCACATATAACTCAAAAAGAAAACAATGGCTTAATCAAGATGTTGATGTTCCACACTACTTCAAACAAAATGTTAGGAAGGAAACCCCCATCAATACTGGAAAGAGCTATAACAGTTACTGAACTTGAGAAACCTATTTTCCTAAAAAATTGTTTTAAGAAATAGATTTTATAAATTTCAACCGAAAGTAGCACTAGCTGCTTGATCAATGAATGGTGAATGTTTCCTCATAAGGAAATGGCTAATATTACTATTAACATTATCTGCAGTTTTGTTAATAAATTTAATAACTTATCTATAAGGCAAGATTTTTCTGGATCTCACATAAATAAAAAATAACAGTAATAATTTGATACAGATCTTTAAGCAGATTCAAACACATGAAAACACATTTAGCTCTTTGTGACAAATCTTTCTGGAAATCTTTTCTGAGCTGCTATGGTTACAAATAGTAATTTTGGAAATTTGGTGGCTATGATTTAAGATGAAGTTAGACATTTTATCCTCTTGGAAAAATCTTCATTTTAACTTTTCTTTAACCCACTCCAAAAATTTTTACATGACACCTACATTGAAAAAAACCTGTAATAAATCTTTACATAAAAGATATTGTACCATATAGAATAAAAGTTTAAAAAAAAATACTTGTGGAAGAGTAAAATTGCAGTAAGTATTTTAATGCAATATCTACATGTATTGGGAAATGCAACTGCACACAAACTATCAAACTGGAGTCTCTAGCCTTGTTATAGCAACTAGTCAAAGACAACAATTTAATTCTGAATTCTTAACCAGGGAGCAAGCAACAGGAAACCAGGTCATGACAATTCACAGATATTAAATAAATGGAAAGTGCAGAAAGCTGGAATCACGTACATCCTAAAGAAACATGCATTAAAAAAAAAAAAAAAAAGCATATCAATTTTCAGCAATATTGGGAAAAATATCTTAAGGAAAGATGGAAAATAAAAAAAATAGTAATAATATTGCAAGTTAATTTTTCCCCATTTCTTTACGATATAACTGCTATGTCAGACATTAAAGATTGTAAAAGCATTAATCTATTATACAAGTGTTGGTTAGTAATTGATTTATGAAAAAAAAACATTAAGGACTTCATGTGTAGGAGAGTAATTTTCACAGGAAAATTATAAAATAAAATATATTTCTAAACATTTAAAAAAAAATTAGAAGGAAAGAAGTGGAGCTACAAGTATAAAAGCTCATATGTGTATATGAGCTTTTATATGTAACCCCACCTCATAATAATAGAAAAAAGTATAAATTTCTCTTACTGGAAATGAGTACAAAAGCCAAGATATTTAATTACCCAAAGGAAAAAAAAATGAGAATGTCATGTCTATTTAAAAGCAATAATAACTAACAAAAAATATGCCATATTCAAATCTTTTAAATATTTAAACCTACAACTCTCTCTTCTTGTTAAAAAAAAAAAAAAAAAAAACTTTTACAGTAAACAAAATTAACATTTATTTTTTTACTGACATAATGAATAGAAACAAATTACACTGAAAATATTTGGACTCAAAACAGACTTGTGCACTTAGCTTCCATTGTTCAGATTATATATACTGCTCCATTTTTCTTTATATTAATAACATCAAAGAGGTATTTGCAAAATCAAGAGCAATGATTTGAAATAAAATAAATAAAAAAAAAAAAAATGTTGAAAAAAAATTTTTTTTTTTAATCATTTCACCCCAAGCAAGGTGATAAAAGCCACCAAGATGCAAGGGGTGGCTGAAAGTGAAGGAAACAGAGAAGACAAAAAAAAAAGATAAGGATTCAAGAAAACAGAAGATGACCATTGACACTGCATTTAAATTTTTTAAGTTCATTGATGACAGGAAAGAAAGCTCCACAAGTGAGACATGCAGAAGAAGAAACTATTAGCAAAGAACTTATGGTTACATCTAGTAATTTCAACAATAAAAATAGGAGACCTAGCTACCAATAGAATTCTTAAATTCATAAATGCACAAGTCAGGTCTTCAAGAGTAAAACTTGAAATAACTGTTTCAAGTTTACAGGAGACAATGCATCTGAAAACTTGTATAAGATAGAACATTTGGTACATCATACATTCAAGGAATTCTTTAACAAAATAACAAAACAATACTGAATATTTTAAGATATTAACTAACAAAAAATTTCTTAAAATACTAACCACATAGTATTTTGTGTAGACATTTCACAGCGTCATGGGTATTTTTATTTTTTGGTAAAGGATGCCAGTGTTTTCAAGTAACAGGTTCTGATCAGTTAAAATGTAGGAGGTAAATTGACTGGGCTTAACACCAACCATTACTGGTCAGCTATTTTTTTTTTAAGCATTTCACCCTAAGCAAGGCAATAAAGCAATGTAGAGTAAGTTAAATGTAAATAACAGAACTGACAAAGTTTGCAATAAGCAAAAGAACAGGGCAAAAATAATATAAAGTAAACAAACAATATATGCACAGCAAATTAACAGTAATATGGTAAGAAATTCACAAACTAAGAATTGCAGTTGACACACAAGAGCAAGTTCAGATAAGCGGACATAGCATTCTGACTTCAAGATAAGAGAGACTGGGATTGAGTCAGATGAAACAAAGAAGTGGTCTATCTTATCGGCTAGGAAAAATCCCAGCATGTATTCGTGTGGTTTTGCTTATGAATTGGGGAGGGGAAAGTATTTTGCAACCATTCCCATAATTTGATTTGAACCAACAAGCTACTAATTGCAAGAATGTGAAAGAATATGAGAAAAAGAAAAACTTCATTATGAGAACAATAAAGAAACAGGAGTTATTACATTTAAATTTTTGAAGATCAAAGTCATCTGGAAAACAAGAAGCCATAAGAGAGTTCCACAAGCAAGAAATGCAAGAGAAGAAACTGTTAGCATTAAACGTATGGTTACATCCTGCTCAACCCAACCTTACAACAAAAAACTTTTGAAACCATAGCTACTTAATAGTAGCACTATGATTATGTATGTCACACAAAATATTATCAAACATGAAATGACTCAAATGGCAACATTAATGCTGCCTAACTTAACTAGATTTCAAAAACAGAGCCTTCTTTTTTTTCTTTTTTTTTGAGAAGATAGTGAATGAAATCAAACTAGCAAACTTCATCTAATCTGCTGAGCTGAAACAATATACTAGTGAGCCAAATCACTATGACCACCTACCTAACTAAGGTGCTTGATCATCTGTTTGCCTACAAAACAGCAAGTGTGGACTCTACAAGATCTCAAAGGGTTTTTCTGGGATCTGGTACAAGAATGTTAACAGCAGGTCTTTTAACAAGTTAGACAGTAGAGGTTCTACAGAGCAAACTTGATAATCCAATACATAAGTACTCAAAATGGATTGAGATTTTGGAAGTTTGGTAACCTAGATAACACAGTGAAATCTTTTCCATAGTCAAAACTATTCCAATATAACTTGTGCAGAGTGATATGTAGCACTGTAGAAGACTGTTGCTATAAGAGGTTGTACTTTGTTTTCAGTGATGTTGAGATAATTGGTATATGATAAAGTAACTACTACATGAATGACAGGAACCAGTGTTTCCCAGGACAATGTTGAATAAATTATGATACTGCTTTCAACAGCTTTTCTTCCAAAATATCCTTCTTTCATCATTTTCCAGGATAATGACACACATGTAACCTACCTTATTCAAGAGAAAGCTAAACTAATCACACCAACTGAACTTCTTCCATTGATACAAGATCCAATTATGACACACATTTGCACTGATGCTCTGACTGACCTGCTGCTATGCAGTTCCATATGCAACAATATACTGTATGTTGTAACATTTTTTCACTTTGATTAAAGCTACCTACAATTTGTGGAACAGTAACCCCTGTATTTGAGGAGAAAGCTTCTATTCACTTCTTGCATTGCCTTGTCAGTGGCTGGTGATTTTTCTTACTCACACCACTGCCATCAAGTATACACTACAACTGGATATGATCAGTCCACAAACCACGTTGTTTTGAAAATGCTCTAACCTAGTCATCTGGGCATTAGCCTTTATTAACTCTTATTCATAAATGCAGCAATGAAAATGAAGAGCTAAAAGTCAGCTTACCTGCTTATATGACTACTAACAATTACAGCTGCTTTTGTCAAATGACAATAATGTTCTTGCTCATCAGTGTATATTTTAAGTTTTGTCATACTTCTTTCTAGAGTTAGCAATGCTTCAAGTATCAATATTCTAGAGATCACAATTATATAATACCATAAATATTAGTTTTTGGACTAGTTTTTCACACACATACACACGTGTCAAAATTCATAGAATATGTGCCTAGTACTGTGAAGGACATCCTCCCACCTCTAACCTGGTGAAGTGCAGCAATTCAACATGCTATAGATTCCACATGTGACCAGATCTTTGGAGAGATAATGACCTATTCCATTACCACAAATGTACACAGATATCAGATATTTATATGTGCAGGATATTCCATCAGAACAGAGTTCTCCACCATGTCCCATAAATACTGGATTGTGAGGTGGATATAGTAGGCATAAAATTCATTGAAAATTACCAGAATGCCCCCAGACCAAATCTAGCCAACTTGGGTTTGATGACAGTTCATCATCCTACTGAAATAACCTATTGCTGTTGGAGTACACTAGAATTTATGAATGGGTAAAAATGGTCAAAAAATAGAGTCTCATTCAAATTATAATTAATGCTGCCTTACTATGAGCAGCCTAGACAGTGTTTACAACAGATGTCAGAGTACAACTGATGTAAGTATTGGTATTTCCATGATATAAAGGTAACATGGCACCACATATCATTACCTTTATATACTCCTACCTCATGACACATCAATATATACCCACACAGGTCAAATTTATAGAATAGCAGTATAAATAGCAGTGTGTTACACTGTGATAATTGGTCATATCAACAATTGCCAATTTTTCATTCATTCTTGACAATCTTTATGTACCACACAAAAGAAAATTCATCCCTGGTTAAGAGCATTATCAGTTATCTTAGACATGAATTTAAATAATAATCTGATGTTTTTTTTTTTTTTTGCCAATCTTTATTAAGAATAATTAAATTGCAAATTATTAAGTGATTAATCAGTGCAAACCTTAATACACAAAAACTTTTGCAAAAGGTGCAATAAAATTAAAAAATTATTACAGAGTACATATAGTACACATACCAATGAAAAATAACTTCAAATGGCCTAGATCAATTTTAATTGCTCAATATAAAAACTATGATCTTTTGTATTCTTACCAGAAGAATTATCTCATTAGTCTTGAGCAACAATTACAAAAATACATTTGTCCAGGGTCTCTGGATCAACCACAAGACAATGCTTTAGGAGAATAAAAAAAATGCTGAAATCAGCTGATTTTCATACAATCTCATTAGGCTTTGATAATGACCATGAGTCACTGAAAAATAATGAGAGAAAAAACAATAAATTTAGATTTAGGAAGCAGAAAGTCTCACTTTAAATGAGTTTTAAGATATTTTTTAAACCAGAACATTCTACCAGATTGCAAAACTTACACATCAGTCTCATGAATTATGTCATTTTATTATTTCTTTTTCTATTAATAAAATAATACACAGTGCAGAGGATTTACATAATAAACAAGTAAAAAAAATCTTATCACTACACCAAAGGTTTTATGGACAAGCTTTGCACTCTTTACATTTAGAACTTAATCTTTCCTTTTCCAGCTGAGATTATGTTAGCACTCAGAGTATTTTCCTTTAGTTAGTTAATTCAAAAATATAATTGGGTTAATAGTAGTGATGGAACGATACCAATACTGTTCTAAATTTCCGATTCCGATACGATTCCCAATTCCAATACCTACAATGATTAAAATTCATTATTTTCAGATAAACAGTTGGTTTGGGAAACTTAATAAACAAAGTATATTTATTAATAAAACATTTAGTAGAAAAATGAATACAAAAGCTTATGAAATAAAGGTAGATAACCTTTTTATTTAAAAAATTAGGTAAGACTTTAAACAATAAAGAGAACAATTTCATTATGTAAATCACTTAAATAAATGTTAAAAAAATGTTTCTAGTTTGTAATGTGCATAATTTGTAAAGATTCAACTTATAATGGTTTGCTATTAATTGTAAAATAAAAAAGGTCTATTTTTGTCCACCTTTTAAGTTTTAAGGAGCAAAGGCACCCTCTAAATATTATGCAATCTCCTTAAAATTTTGTAAGTGGTATTTTTCAATGAATGGAACAAATTTAGGGGTGACAATTCAATTTCAGCATGCACTTCAAAAATAAGAGATACTATATATATATATATATATATATATATATATATATATATATATATATTGCAACAATAATACTCTAAGCAGAAAGGCATCATCCTATGTATTGTGGTTTAACTCATGCATATATTTTGATAAAGTACAAGGAGTACCTAATCCTACATGACAATGAATAAAAAATAAATGCAAATTTTAAATTTGCTTACAGACATTTAATAAGTTAATATGAATTATCACAGTAACTTAAATAAATAAAGGGTCTTCAATCTTATCTAAAAACTGTTTTACTATCTAAAATAAATTTCTCACAACTAAAAAAAACTTATAATTTCTAAAAAGAATCAAAAAGCATTTTATTTTTGTTAAAAGAAAAAGTAAAAGTGCAACAACACAGTAAAACATATCCTTTGACTTTTTTTTTTTTAAAGAGATAAGCAATTTTAGCAAAATTTACAATAAGTTTTTAAAATATTAGGAAGATGAAAGCTAAATAACGCTGACATCCAACTTGATCATTTTATAAAGTATGAGATTCAAATGTAAGAAAGCATTAAAATAAAAATAAGATTAAAAATGATTAAAACTTCATGAGGACAACTGTAAATGTGTATTTTTGCAAGGGGTCACTTTTTTCAGTTATTAGATTACTAGAAAATAAAATTTTACTAGTTTTATTTTTAAAATATTAAAACAAATCATGTTAAAAGTGGAAAAAACTACAGCTTAATTACGCCAGATAAAAATGAGATAAAAATACCTGTTAACTTTTTTTTTATACACTTCTACTTATAAAATTTGCATATCATTTGAATCTGAGGAGGAATAAATGAGAAAAAGTTTGAAATATTTTAAATGCCATAATAATTTAACACAGAAAGTTCAATTATGCCAAAGAAAAACATTAGTAAAATAAAAATAAATACAATTTTTGATGGAAATTAAATTTTAGGTTTTTTAATACAAACTTTTGTGCAAAAAAGCATTTTTTCAGGAAAGTTTGTTTATTTTCTTAAGTAAATAAAAGATGAAAATCTGTTTTGAAAGCTATAAAAAATTAAGAAATACATGAATTTTTTAGAAACAAATTTAAGTTTTTATAAAAAGAATATCTGCTCCAGAGAAAGTTACCAAATAAAATCTTATCCAACCAATACATGAATACTTTATTATATAAAGTAAAATTTGATCTATTTGCTATTAGCAGAATTTAAGTCATTGAAATTAAAAACTCTTAAAGCAAAGGCATATCCAAATCATATTTGAATGTTTATGTAGTGCAAATATTTAAATTAATTTATATATACTCAGTGTTTACAAACTAATGTGGTTGTCCAGTATTTCCTAAATTGAAATTACTATTATTAGTAATTTTTTTGAGGTAGTTTAATTTGAATTTTTAAGATGAGGAGTTATCATTATTAACATTTGTACTAATGTCCTCATCTTTGTAGTTATGTGCAAATAACAACAAAAATGAGGATATTAGTCCAATCTAAATAATAATTTCATTTTATCAAATATGAAATAAAAATTATTCAGAATAAAGAGGACCCTACAAATTCAATATTATTAATTTATTATTGGTCCTGATCTGGCAGCTTGGCTTCTGTCCCTTTTCTATAAATATTTTCATGGTAAGTGTTTGGATTATGGTACCTAGACTTTTTGAATTTAAGCGCAGTACTAGACTGGCATCAAGATCTCATCAATTCACAGTTGAGCTGGCTAGCCATAAGTTCTATGCAAACAGTTTCTTTTATTGCATTTCTCACTTGTGGAACTCCCTCCTGGCTACATGCTTTCCATCCAACTTTAATCTGTAAAAATTTAAATGCAATATCAATTACTCTTTTTTCTTTCTTTTCATTATTAATATTTCTGTTCCTAATTCTTCCACAACCTGTAACCCATTGTATCTTAGTGGCTTTACTGCCTTGCATGGGGTGATATCAATTAAAAAAAAAAAATACAGAATATCTTGAGAAGCTACAACCAAGTGATGTCAAGCTTCTTAATCTCATAACCCACAGCTTACTGTGTGCTGTTCCATATACAGAGTCTTCAGCCAATCTTGATTAATGTCCAATAATTATCTATTATATAAACTTATTGTCCAATTAACTTTTTTTTAATTTGAATTAAGCAAACCTATCTGCATAAATATAAGCAATTTTGTGAGCTAAGAAAATTTATTTTGGTAACTTCTATGAGTTTATAGGCCAAATAAATTTTCTATCTCTAAGAAAAATTTAATTGAATTGTACATGCATGAACATGTGTATAGAGATAACTTTGTATTAAAAAAATTATATTTCATTTTTCTGTATCACAACAGAACAATGAGAAATTACTTTATAAAAAAAAAAAAAAAAATATATATATATAAATCAGAAGTGATAAACTTGACCAGTGAACCAATGATCAATGCCAATAGGCAGTACTGCAAAAATCATTATTAGTAAATCAAGGATTGTTCAAATGATTTCTAAGTATGACATTGTTTTGTGGGCATAAATTTTACTTTGTTGTTTGTTACAAATATATGGATAAAATAAAAAAGAATCATTTTTTGAGTAAGAGGAGCTAATCCATCAGATTAGAAATCCCTTCCAAGAATTCCAAGTATAAAAACTTACACAAATGAAAATACTTTATGGCATCAAATAATTTTTTGCTTTTGTATTATCATTAGATTAACCTACCAATATTTTCATTACTGCTAGTAGAACCATGAGGTAAATTCATAAAAATGTAAATAAGAGAGAAACAAAATTTATCAAAAATACCCCAATCAAAAAATCTGATTTAAAACAATGATAAAAGCACCTTCTTTCCTTATTTGTTTTAAAGGATACACAGCATACTTTCTTGTATACAATTTTCTTGACCCAGTATTAAAATAAGTGTTGTGATGGTAGACAATAAACGGCTGTTGCTGCTACAGGTGCAGCAAGTCATTCTTTGCTACTAAAGGAAAAATTCAGAAACCAAACAATTCGCAACACAGAGGTTATCACAAATTACTCTAATTTCACTTTTAACATTAACCAATGTCATCTAATGGCACATCAATTGCCATGGCATAATGGGTTAGGACTAGAGTGGGATGGAAGAGGTCATGATAAAATGAGAGCAGGAAGTTGAAATTAGAAAGGCCATTATTAAAATCATGAAAAACTTTATTTCTTTTTTTTTTAAGTATCATGTGTGGTAGGAAGTCCTTGGGGATAAAATGCTTAGTAGCAGGGAAAATATTTCTACCTTGGAGACAGAATGATACCTTAAAGTTCAACCTAAGGGTCAAGCAATTAACAAAACTGAAAGTTATCATAATTCCAGCTAACATTTACAAAAATATGCTTTTAAAACAAAATAATTCAGTCATGACCAATATGAATCTTCTGAAAACAGAAAAAAATTATCACATTTGACATAAAAAAAAAAACTTATGTAACATATGTTAGTAGAATATACAGCAGTTTAACCACCCAGTCTTGATCATTAAATTTCAATACATAGAATAGCCTGTTTACATAGGTTTGTGTGAGTTGCTGCTGTTATATAAAAATATACTTTGCATATATATTATAAACGTAATGGAACAGAAAAATGTTAATTTTTATATACCTACAATTACATTTTTTTTTTTTTTTTTTTTTTTTTTTATTTCTCATCAATCACTTTTTAGTCAATGCATTCTTTGTACCCCTCAGATATGTTGTATCTGGTAATCATAGAGTATTATATAATTCCTCATTCTTTTGCCACTTCCTCAAGAAACTCACAGATATGAGTATCAAAAACATTATTTTGATATGGAAAACTCTTGTATTAGGCAAAGAAAAACAAGTACTAACCAAAAAATGGCATACATGATAAATTTTACATAGATTAATAAAAAGAATAAATCAATAAATAAGATACTGAACAGTACTAACAGATTAGTAGGTATGGTGAAAACAACACAAGGCTATTAGATTAAATTTGAAGCAAAATATTTCATTTAAATATTGCAACTATTAGTATATTTATATGAATAGAATAGATTCAGAGCAAAATTAAAATTAATCACTTTTTTCTAAATTTAAATATAAAGATATTAGGAAAATTATTATAAACAATACTTTTATATTTTTACCGACTTAAAAAGAGAATCAGTAATATTAGGGATGGAAAAAAACACTTCAGTTGAGCACAATTGCTATAACAAATTTCTAAATTTGTCAACAAGATGAAACAAAGATGTAAACAACCTGTAAATTTCATGCACAAATTTGAACAAATTTCATTTTTAAATATTTGATACCAAAATATAGATTATCAGAACAAATAAATAATTGAGGGGATGCTGAAAAGTTCTCAGCTCAACCAAGAAGCACTTCAAAAAACAAACCCTGATGTTTAGTCATTTGATAAGATTTTGGTAAGTGGCTTTGGCTGAGAACCTTTCATCCCTTTTCATACAGCAGAGCTTTTATTTAAAGATTTAAATTTAATCAACATTAATATATAAACAATAAAAGATATACAATAATCAAATGTTATATATCTATAATATCATTCAGGATATTGTTTTCATTATACCAATTGGAAATGAAGCTGTCATCTTGTAGCTTTGATTTTGACTCATGTGAAGATGTCAGTTTAAACTACTGGAAGTTTACTTTAGTAGAAAGTATATCATTTTTAAAACAGATTATACATGTATATCATTAGGATTTAAGAATTATAGTAAATTAATAATTTAATAGTATTTGATTTCCAACAAAATTAGTTTTATTTAAAATCAAACACTTGGAAGTCTCACTTTAGTGACTAAATAAAATCTTTATGTTTACACTATTGAACTAAAATCAATTCATTTTGATCTTGACATTTGTAAAGGGAGATGTTTACATTTCAGATAAGTATCTTCCTTTTTACGGTTTTCAATAAATATTTTAAACTGATCTTATAGCAATAAAGACATGACAATATGAATTTTTCAAATTTTCCTTCAATATTAATATTGTATCATTAATTGTAGCTTGTTAAACACAGTGATTTTAGCATTCATGTATTCACATCTAATCCCAACCAATTTAGTTACTGGTAATTATGACAAGTTTGATCTTTTTTTTGGAATTTATACAAAGAAAAAAATGATTTCATTTTTTAGTGGGCCAGATTGTTTCATGCACATTTAAGAGAACTGACAAAATGGAAACCAAATACTTTGTAAACTTATTTTTTTTACATTTTGCAAATTAATTATCTCTTAATAAAAAAAAACAGATTTATTAAGAGAAAAATGCTTGTATATAATTTGCAATGTTTTACAACTTACTTAAAAAATAAATAGGACTTAATTTACTTTTGTGTTTTAGTAACTAACATTAAAACCCATCTACCAAATGATACACAATTCATAGCAATCTTAAAAATAAAATTAAATAAAACAGTTACATTTGAACCACACAGTGTAAAGTACAGTAGACATAAAAATATTATACAATCTATAAAATTAACGTTATTTTTAAGTCAATGAATTTATTAGATTTATACAGAACTGTCATTTTTGTCAGGTCGTTAGCTATGCCATGTATTCAATAAAATATAATATATATTTTACAAGTAAACCAAATACAATGAACTGATTTTGAAAACCTACCTAAACATTAAAGCCTTGAACACTTATTTTTTTTTAATATTTCTTACCTTTGTAGAGAGTCTACCAAGGTACAGTGCACAATGCATAAGCTAACAAAATAGTTATCATGATTATGACCTTTTGGGGCCTCTAGGCTAATGAAATTATGGAGCCTCTAACTCGCTTGCACCCATCTTGAATATTTTTTTCATTTGTAATATATTTTAGCAACATTTATATAGCTTGAAGTAAATTTATTGCAAATTCTTTAACTAAACTAGAACAGAACTAAAAAAAAAAAAAAAAAAAAAGAAGAGAGAGAGAAATGTATATTAAGTATTAATTTAATCACAATGTAGTCACATGAACTTTTCCATTAATCAATGTTTTTTTCTTTTAATTTTTTAATACCCAAAATATGAAATTCTTGAAAGTTATATTTATACAATTACATATCGAAAGATAATTATTTAAAATTATTTTCTCTTTGAGGTTGATCATTTGAAAAATAATCTATGGGTAACATGGGTAATCAATGACTATGAGGTTTAATAAAAGTAGAGCTGCAGTCAATCAAATAACAACAGTGAAAGTTTCATGAATATCAATTGTCATCATGATTGCCAAATATCTTTGAAATAATATATTTTAAAACACAATAAGAATTTTAATAAGAATAGCAATAACATTTTAGTTACTTAATAATACCATTCATTCAAGTTATAAATTGATAATATGAATTAGAATGCCAATGAAGAAATCAACTATAGAGCGTAAAACTGTTTGTGTTTACAAATCAAAAAATAGAGAAAAAAAAACTCATCAGTCAAGTTGCTATTGTAGTTTAATTTAAAAAATTTTCTTTAAAAAAAAAAATAAATAAAAGTAATTAATAACGAAATGGAGAGATCTCGGACAGCTGAAAACGACTCATTTTCTTTCCTTTCTTCATCTCTCCCTTTGTCTTCTCAGCAGATTTCATAAAATAAAACTCGCGCACGCGCACGTTTGTGCTTTTAAAAGGTTTACAATTACACACATACTGATAAAACAAGATTCAAACAAAATGTGGAGCCCTAATTAAGGGAAATGAAAAGGTTTTCTGCTTCTCGGTAATAATTAACTTTTCTTGAAAATCATTGCTACGTAAAAAAAAGGTTTTGAAACCCAAAAATTTTAAAATGTTGAAAAAAAAAAGGGGGGGGTTATTATTGACAAAAAAAAAATCAAGGGTTCTGAAATAACTTTAAAAAATAAAAAAGAGAAAGAATACAATCGATTATTAGTAGAACAACTTGCGTAAATACAAAAATATAGAAAAGGTAGATACAAAAAAAAAAACAAAGACAAAATTCATGATCGAGTAAAAAATGCAGTGGTAAACAAAACAAGAGAAAAACTCAGAAAAGTTTAAGTATAAGTGATAACATAAGTAAGTTTGTTAAATTAAAAATCATATGTGGAAAATAAAAAATTCAGTATAATTTTTTTTAAATGTTATCAACTGCATATTAAAATTTTATATTTTTCAAATTGTAACGTGATTAAAGTTTTATAAGTAATGAATGATGAATTGCTTTACTTTCGAGCCTGAATGAATTGTAATTATTAAGAATATTAAAGAAAATGCAGTTACAGAGCGGAAAATAAGTAAACGAAAGAAAAAGATTTTGTAAAAATCTGTAACTTCGCATTAGATCATGTTGCTTATTCCATTCGATTTTGCAATTATTAATTTAGAGTTACTGTCAACCAAAGAATGAATTGACAACTGAAGAAAACCAAAACAAACAAAATGGCTGACAGCATGTTTATTCCATTCTACAGTGAGTAATGAACAGCTAAAGATGAAACTATTATTGACTGCTGCTACTTTTTTTTAAAGAATCCTGGAATAAGGAGTGTTGTGTATAATTCTATTCGAATTAAATGTTCAGGCATTCTAATTTATTCCAAATAAAAAAATTAAATATACAGACGTAATGTGAAATGGGTGGTAAGAAAAAAATTGTTTTGTTACATAAGTTAACTAACACTGAACAATAACATCCATAAGATGTGCGGTAACAATTTGTAAATAAATTAGAGCTTAATAACAGAAACAATATGAAAAGATGTGATAAAACATTATTAATTAGTTCTCCAGGTTTTTCTAAAAAAGATTACTTCTGAACTTTTTGGCTTGAGCTTAAAAATTGACATAAAATACACTTTTGATTTTTTTTTTTTTTTTACAATCACTACACTACAGTAAAGTTTCACAAAATTACAATAGTTTTATTTTCTTTTTACAAAGTGAAAAAACATTAAAAGTAAAAAAACAACCATTTTTCTTGAAAAAAATTAGAACAAGTTACAAAAGTTTTGTTTGTCATAACTAATAGCATTTTTAGTGTAAAGAATCACGCGATCAAGTAAGGTATTGGAAAATAAAAATTCGTTCCGAAAGCCATTTGTGTTACTGTTAGTTATGTGATCGATATTTTTCTAGAACATCAAATAAATTTAATAAACTGAGAAGTTTTAAAATAAATGCAAACAAAATATTTTTTAAAAATTAATATTTACTCGCAACACATTCTTATCGCCCCGATACCCCTTATTTAGCACTTTGCCGAACTAAGCTTGTGCTCGTGTGTCAACGAAGTAGGTGTGTCCTTTTACTTACGTGTGTTGCTAATAAATAAAAATTAAAGTCATGAATGAATATTAATAACAAGTAATGCATGAACACCTATACGCGCTTTAAGAACGTTTGTAATTAATTAATCTGACAATTTATAATAATTAACATCATATGAATCAAAGTAGATTTACAAATTGCACATTCCGATAGTGAACTTATCCATATGTAACAACTTACTTAACGAAAACTACAACAGTACTGATCAGCATGAGAATGTTTTTTTACATTTTTGCGTTAATGTGCAAAAATATTTTGATAATGATGGTTAATTTCAAAGCTTATTTGCATTTACATTTTCAACGTTAATAATTTTTAAGCGAATTAGCAATGAGTGCACTAAAAATTAACATTCAGATGGTGTAACTAATTTTTTATTTTTGTTTTAAAATTTATTAAAAGATTAAATTTAAATATTATTAACTAATAACAGGTTACATTACATGGGATCAATATTTTCCATTTTAAATTATAATGCCTATCAATAACATGTGAGAATATCCATTGGAACGTTAATTTAGAATATTGTGTTTATAAACGATTTATCAACTTATCTCAAAATTTTTTAAATGATCTATAAGAAGATTTCACAAATCACTTCTATAATTTATATTTACAAATTAAACTGCTTTATTTAAAAAAAAAAAAAACGTTGATGTTTTATTGACATTTTTGTCAATCATTTTCACAATTATTTTACTTACCTATCACCGAATGATCTTTTCCACCAGTCGGCAGCATCACTTTTAGTGATGCGGAAATTCTCTCCTGCAGAAATTCCATTTGGATAGATTGCCTTTAGTTCTGCTAGCATGTGAGAGAACACCAACGACAACTTGGTCAGATTTCGTCTATAATGTGATTGTTCATCAAACATTTTCTCTTTGCCATCTTTAAAAAGATTGATTGTGGCCTTGCACTTGTTCATAAGATTCTCAATAAAGATTCGGAAGTATTCACATTCGTTCAATGTGTGAAGTTTTTCATCGTGTTTGGAATAAACCAGTTTCAGATGTTGGTATGTATCCGGTAGAATATCGAGAATGAACGGGGGACTATTGCGAAGGTTCATGCGCGGCTGTTGACACTGTTTCACCACTTTGTCCATCAACTTCCACGATTTCTCGATCGTCTTCTTGTCGACGACCAACCTGGTGGACCAGGGCGCCCTGGATTCGGTTAATAATGCCGCTAAAGTTATGCGCATTCCAAGTCTTTGAGGGTAGCGCCATTTTGCTTTTGTTCCTGCTTTTTTTTCACTACCTCGTTCCGTGCGTGCCGGCAGGGTTCCCAGCTTCCTCCACTCACTCACAGGGACACACACGCACGCACACACACACACACACACAGAAACACTTAAAAATACTCCGTTTCTTTACAATATACAAATAAAAATATATTATTTCAAAAAAATTGAAGGACTTTAAAACAAATATTATCGCTAACAATGATGTGATGAATATCCTTTTTAAGTATTGTTACACTTTTCGACTATTCGCTCATTGACATTTAACAATTTGTAACAGTAACACACACTAAGCAACAAGGATTTAGTCTGTTTGATAATTATACAGATAAATACTATATGTAGTGAGAAGACGGTCCTTAAAATCCCTATATTTCGCGTTCTAATTCAGAACTTTGCCGTATTTCACTCACACACACACACACACACACACACACACACACACACTCACTCTTTCACACACACATACACACACGCGCGTGCGAATACATCGCCACTCCCTCCTTCTGCTGTTCGCCTCTTCCTCTTTCTCCTCCTCCCTCTCTTCCTACTCTTTACCCTTCTCCGTCTTATCCTTCTTCTTTCGTCCTCTCTCAACAACAAAAATAAATATCTTGTTATGGTCCTTTTCTTCCAACTTAGTCCTATCGAACTAAGAAATCAAATTTTGAGTTCGTGCTTTCGGCCTGTCTTTGGTTTTTAATCTTCATAAACATCATCGTCGACGTCGTCGTCTTCTCCTCGTAAAATTATGCGTTTGCCTGAAATTACTTCTTCTGTCTGCTTTTTTTCTCGTCGTTAAAAGTCACACAAATAATCTTGCCTTTTCGAATGTCTACCTAACGCGTATGCTGCTGCTGCTGCTGCTGATACTTCCTCTATGACATACAGTGTGGCAGGGGCAAATAATCCGACTACCTAGTGTAGCAGCCACAGTAGGAATGACGGTATGATAGAAGTGTCATAGCAGTATTTATAATAGTAATCGAGGAAAATACTTGTAGTAGTTGCTGTTAAAGTAAATAATGGTAAAATTACTATTCTTCTCCATTTTGTGAAGGTCTTTGAAAGGTAGAACTACTACTTTGAATTTGATAGTGACGAGTTTTTAAGTGATATATAGCTAGAGTAGGTACCACACGGATTTTGATAATGACACTGACTAAAAAATTTTAAAGATAAATGTAATTTTAAAAAAAACACTTTTAACATTCTACGTCATTAAGTTTGTTCTTTTTTCTGCTACAAATAATTTCCAAATAGTAAATAAATACGACTTGCCTATTAGAGATTAAAAAAGTTTAAAATCGTTGATACCAAAACAATACAATACATTTAATTTTTAAATAGATCGAGGAAGTTGTAGCCATATTGTAAGTAAGATTTTACCAAGATCTAGAAACGCACATAAATTCGAATCTGGATCAACTCCTACCACCACAAAATAATCGACAATGTTGACTACCAACTTTTTATGATTTTTATCTCTACACTTTTCTATATTTTAAGAACTCACTCGAGTGAAAAATCTAACTAAAATTTTAATATACTTCCATAATTTTAGAGCAACGCAATTAAAAAAAAAAAAAAAAACTTACTACTATTGGCGGTGAGTAGTGGCAGTGAGTAACATTAACAAAGAGGCTATGTGGTTCTGTTAGTAGAAAAAAAGTATTGACAATAATGGTTTGGTATATCGTTTAGTTTTTAAATACTTTAACTCTGATTGCCTCATAAATAAGATTTCCTGCAGATTGAAAAGAAGGGGTTTTTACAAATATGAGGTGCATCGAAAGAATTAAACTAGTATTTCCGGTCTTTTTTTATGTGTATGAGAACTATTTTTTTTATCAGCTGTTTGACGTTGCCTTCAATGAAATGGAGACCTAGAATACTGCTTACCTTAGCTTTGAACATAGCTTTTCTTTTAAATTAGATATTTATTTCAATTTGTCTGAAATCAGATGTGAAATCTTCAAGTATCGTAAACTTATATTTTAATGAATTTAACCTGCCAATAATGAAGTAGGTAATTCATTAGTAGAAGAGCAATGGTAATTTATAGCAAGATAAGTTTCACTGTTTTTATGATAATGATGAGAAAGCATTTGTAGTTATAGATTTCCATTAGCTGAGAAATCAGAGGAGAATGGTTGTAATACTGGTAGTAAAAACAGCATAAAGGATGTGAAAAAAATTGGTTATCTATATTGTTGTATATAAGCTGTTCAATATTTGTAGGAATTGTGAAAATCTATACTAGAAATGCCAGTTCTGACTTCATCATCAAATACTTGGTAACTGAAATGCAACACAAAGAGAACTATTACCCTTTGTCACACATACACATACAAATAAGCTTACTATATGTATACTTAAATATACATGTGTATATGTAAAAATCTTTTGGAACTTTAAAATTGTACTTTTCAGCTCATTGTTTGTAGTTCAAGTAGCATAGAATGAAATTTACCACTTACAACAAAGTTAATTTATAGGATACAAATCCTATATCATTCCATCGTTTGTTTAAAAGAATGAAGAGTCAGTCAAAATGTTATGAAATTCAACTTACATTTCATATTTGATCTATATTAATTACAACATATACTGAACTATAAACCTATCATCCTTTCTCATTTGTGATGCTTTATATACTCCGTTAACTAAAGGCAATGAATATGGAACTTTTACTCCACTTACTATCTGTTCAAACAGTTTGATACAGGCTAACAATTCTTAAAAAATTACTATCATCAAATGTTAATAAGATGCATTAAGTAATGAGCATAATTAAGAATAGTATCAGTTATAAGAATATTTCATGCAGATATTTGTGGCAATACAGATCATTATGCTCCCTATAAACATCTCACTCCAACAGAGAGAAATTGTGTTTTACTGGATATTCCCATAAGAGGGAGGGGGGAATTGGTTCATTTCTTTATGGAGAAAATATGTAATCTGCAATGATTTTGAAGAAATTTGTAGATTTCATTTTTTTTTTTTTGGAATAGTATGGATTACTCAAAACTAATTAATGGTCACCATGTAAAAGAGAAATCTCAAAATGGATAAAGTTGTGCTATCCAAGTGTGTTAACAACACTAAAAAGAATAAAGATACAATAGCTTTCCAAACAATTTACTAGTTTTCACCAAGTTATCAACATAAAAATTCTTTTTTAACAGTTCAATCCATTCATCAAGAAATTTATTGAGATGGTGTTTAATCACATAATTCAATATAAATGGACTTGGCATATAATGGTAACAAATCAGTTTCCCTTTTTCATAAAAAACAAAATCTATTTTTATCTTCTTCAGCTTTAAGATTTATCAATAGAAAAGTCTTCCTAATGTCTGCAAGAAATACATATTTGTTAGTATGGAATAACAACAATAATTCCAACATGTCTCTCATTAGATTTATGCCAGAGTAGGCTGCTTCATTTCATGAAGGGCCTCCTTTATTCTTAAGTGACAGGTCTTATTTTGGTAGATCTTTGAGGTATCCAAATGTAATATTTAAATCTGTCAGGCGAAACATCTATCTCTTCTATGACCCATTCTTCTTGCTTGTTAAATACTTTAGCATATTCTTCATACAGATTCTGCTACTCTAATTTTTTTTACAATTCTATTCAGTACATTAAAGGCTACAGCACAGTTAGAAGGGACAGAGTTATTTTTTCCTTATCACAAGGCAACTTAACATAATAAAAATTGCCTTTATGTTTTATAAACTTTTCAAACTGTTCAATATTTTTTTTTATCATAATCACTAATTGGATTTCTTCATTAGGCAAGCCCAGAGATTCTACAATGAACATTTTATCTAGGTTTCATTCCACAAAACTTTCACTAAAATTTCCCCCAAAGGATCCACATATCCCTTTTTTGATTCTAATACAAAATTCACATGTGTAATGGGGCAAGAAGAATAGTATTGAAATTATCTTCAATGTATTTTTTATAAATCTTAGAAACATTGGGATTTCATTGGGATTTAAGAAGTTTTTTACATTCCCAAAGTGAATTATCTCACCAAGAATTTGCCAAGCTGATCCATTAATGCATTCAATCATTTGCATGGATCCCATATACTAAATTAAATCTATATCTAACAGACCATGAACAGGAATAGAATTTTTACCTCTTACAAAATTGGCTACCAATTTGTAATCTAACTTGGTTAGGTTTTCCACAACATTATTACTGCCCCCCCCCACTCATTGAGATTAAAATCAATATCAAACTCATCATCAGCCAGAATAGATAAGGAACAATGTAATCCTTAACAGAACAGAATAGCTGAATGAAAAAGAAATGACAAACATTGCTTTGGTCTCTGAGTTTTATAATGTGATGTCATACACAAAATTATATATACATGCATACATGTATCCTACACAGGGAAATTATATATGCAACAACAGTGTGTAAAAAAAGAGAACCTTACTTGTAACATTTTCTAAATGGAAAACTGGAGTTATGGTGCTTTCTCTATGAACTTTGTAAGGCCATGTGGTTTTTCCTATAAGACCTACCACTGTAGGCTAGGGATGTACTTCTCCAGGTTCTATATTGCAAATGACATTTGTCACTATCCCCTGACATCACACACTGGTCATCATGTGAACCTCATGACTATCTCAACAAAAGGAAGACAATTGCTTTTCGTATCCCTACACCTATAACAATATATACAACACATTTTTTTTTATTTCACTCAACAAACATTTCTTAAATATGTATAAATATTTGTACAACAAACTTTGATAAATCTTTGTTAATCTATAACATCAAAACTTCATCTATGTGCATTTTTCTAAATGTATCAGCTTGTGTATAATATGTATAGAAATTTCATTTGTTTCTTTGCTATCATTAAACATCTCTTGTTCTTTGCATTTCTTTTTAATGTGTTTGTCAATAGTCACTTATCACTTGTTACTTACTACCCTTTTTACTAACTGCTGATGACAAGAAAGCTAAAGAAACAATACAAAAGTTTTTTTCTCCACAAATCTTTGACTATATAGACAAATCAGTGCTGATTGAAACAAATCTATACTTTTATCACTCTTACAAATTATCCCCAAGAATATTCTATTTAGTACATTTTCTGTCAGATGTTTTATTGATTAGAACCTGGGCAGAATCTACTAAAGGATTACTATAATAGAATTTGTGAGGGTCAGGAAGCTAATCTGAATAAATTTTGACCAATAGTGCTTAAGAAATTAGAAAAACACATTATAGCAGTAAAATCATTTGAGTGAGGAGACATATAACTATATATTGAGAAATGTTTAGAAATATATTTATCAGTTACAGAGCCAGCATGAGGGTCTTGACTCTCCCCTCCTCCCCTGAAACTTTGATATGCCTCCCAGACTCTACTTAATGTCGATTTCAAAGTTTCCCAAACTGAAGCCTATAAACACTCAAAGGAAAATTGGTGGGGAAAGGCAGCACATTTTTTATTTTAACAAAAATCAAGGAATTATCTAATTTAAATGGAAATTTCAGTACATATTCATTAATTATTTACTTTTATAATGAATAGGTTTTTATATTTAAAAAATCTGTGAAAATGTTATTCTTTTTTCATGAATAAATTTGACTCAAAAAAAAATGTTTAAGTTGAATATTTTTACACTTCCATAAAGAAAGATTAATTGCTAATGCATCTCCACTGAAAAAAAAAAAGTTTTACAAAGATTCCAATACAACACAAACAGGATTGTCTTAAAAATTTGTTTTAAAAATAGTATTTCAGTTTTCGGGAAAATTTTTCATGTGTTGAAATCTTTAAACATTTTTCTTTCTTAAGCAATCATTTTCTCAGTTTTATCTTTCTAGAAATGTAAAAAATAGGGACTAGAAATTTTATTTTAATTACTAGCCATGGACTTCTGGTTAGTATTACTATTAGTAAAAAAAAAAAAAAAAAAATCAGAGATCTATGTTAGTGAATGATCTTGGAATAAAAAATGATTTCACCAAGATATATTAGCCTCTTAATTGATTTAAAAGAACTGTTCAGAAAGAAAATTACAATCTAAAAAAATAAGTGCATTTGAAATTACTGCTTACTGATGCAGGAGTTGAAATGATAAGAGTGTAAGTTTCTATACAACATTAGAATTAACTCTCTTCTGTGTGTCAATAATTTGTTTCCCCAGCATGATTTCTGGCAGGCTGTAAAATAGTGGACTACTGTCTTTCTTTTCTTTTTATGTGCCATGTCCTTTCAGGATGTAGGAGATCATGGCTCTCCACCTCCCTCTATCCCTTGCAGCTCTCAACAAGTTCCTTCCCTCTGCTTCCTCCCCCAGACTACATTCTGTAATCTAATTGCTTAAGTCCACCAGGTATATCACGCATTGTTTTCCCTTGTCTCTCTTTCCCTCTATTCAACCCATGAGTATCAGATTCTCCAGGCCCTTCTTCCTCATTATGTGTCCCAGAAACCTCAGCTGCCTCTTCCTAATATTAAGCCTCCTTCCTGTTTGCAACCTCTCCAAGACCTCATCATTGCTCACACAGTTGGTCCATGATATCCTTAGCATCCTGCTGTAGAACTACATCTCTGTCGCCTCAAGACTCTTCTTCATCTTTGAGGAAATTGTCCAACATTCGCTGCCGTAAAGAAGGACAGATGTCATGTAACAGCTCAATTTTCTTTTCTTTGTTACTAAAAAAATCCTCCTGTCACAGTACTCTGTCAAGCTTTTGGAATGTGTCCGTGGCCATCCCAATACATCTCTGGATCTCAGTGTTGCAGTCAAGACGCTTCCCAGATATTTAAACTTCCGTGTCTGCTAAATTGTAGTGTTCCCAACCTTCAAATTGCATTTTGGGCTCATCCTCTTACTGATGACCATGCATTCTGTTTTCTTGTAGTTTATGCTTAGTCCTTCCTTCTCACTCTCCATCGCTACCTTCTGTAGAAGATTTTGTAATTTCTTTTTCATGTCTGCTATCAGTACTGTGTCATCTGCGTATCTTATGTTGTTAAGATTGTGGCTAAATCCCAGTAAGGTTTCCAATTCACTCAGAATTGCCTTGCTGTATAGGTTGAACAGGTCAGGTAAGAAGATGCATCCTTGCCTTATGCCTCTTTCTATTTTTGTATACTCACTGAACTCATTCCCTCTGTGTATGCATGCTGTTTGCTGCCAGTATAGGTTCTTGATTATTCTGATATCTTTCCTGAATATATCAAGGTTGCTGAGCAGGTCCATCAGATCCTTGTGGCATACTTTGTCAAAGGCTTTTCCATAGTCTATGAAACACAGGTGCACATCCTTATGCATCTGTATCACTCTTCTTGATAGCATTTTGAGCATGAATATTGCATTCCTTGTTTTGGTATCTTTAACAAACCCACACTGTTCTTGTCCTCTATCCTTTGATTTTAGGCAGCCTGTTGACGAGCATGTCTTTTGTTCTGTTAGTTGTCTTATTTGTTTGTTGGTAGTACTCTATCTTGATATCTTTCTATTTTTGCACATTTTTCATTTAGCCATTCTTCTTTAGCTTGCTTGCATTTGGTCCTTATTCATTGTGTAATTTTCTGTATTCCATTCCATATCTTAGCCAAATTTTCTGTCTTCTTTCCATCATGTCGAGAATCTCATCAGTCATCCATTCATTTCTCCTTCTTTGTCCTGTCTTCTTTGGGATGATATCGTTTGCTGATGTCACTAAAGCATCTCATTTCAAGTTTCCATTGTGCACCTCATATCCTCTTTTCACATTGTCTATGTATTTTTCTTTTAGGTTAGGATCACTCAGGAGAACTGTCTTATTTCTAAAGGTTCCACCCCATCTTCAGTTTTCTATTCTTTTGGGTTTGTTGAATATAATTTGGCCTATGAACAAAGGCCTGGACACAGTCGTGAAGTGATTTTTTTTCAATGTAAATGGTCAGACTTGCATCCCCCTTCAATCTCGGATGTGAATGCGGAAGTGTAGTCACAGAAATCACTCTTTGGTAAGTCTCGACTAAGAACCACATGCTTTTTCAGTTCTTGGCCCTGTCTCTAAATAACATGTACATATTTAAAATTCATTCTTGTATACCTCCTTGGTTTTCTTTATCTTTTTTTTTTGTTTTGTTTCATTTCCCTCACCTTTTCAGTAAGTATTCCAGTCGAAATGTTGGCGATTAAAATGACTACACCACTCCGATTTCCAGGTGAGGCAGCTTGTTAGCAAGCTAGTAGGACAAAAAACAAGACCTAACAAAGGGCAGAGGAACTCGCTGAGTCAATGGCAATGGCCAGCTAACCATAGAGAAGGTAACAGGAAACCACTCCACTATCAATCCCAAGACAAATTATGGGCTACTGTAGCAGTTCAATAAACAAATTTCCAACTAACACATGAGACCTTATTTGCAATTCTGGCATTAAATCTTCATGTGTGTTACTTTTTGTTAAACTATCCTCAAACTTTTTTTTTTTGTTAAACTATCTTTAAAATTTTTTACAAAAAAAGATAATAAAAGTATGATGTTAAACATTCTTGTCTCTGCTTTATCTAGATTCATATGTCTCTGCATTCTCAAATGACTCATTACCTATTACAAAGTTAATTCTATATCACTCCTTGGTATTCCTTTTATGTCATGAAGGCATATTTAACTCAATGTTAACAGAACTTAAAGTGTGACTGGGATCTAATACCAACTCATGGTGTTTCCTTTTTAAACATACTTGACCTTATGAGTTTAAGCCTAAAGTATTCAAAAGAGGCAGCACTAAGCAGATCATATTCTATTATTGAGTACTTGTGGGTTATAGCTTAATAGTGTCTTGGGATCTGGTGGTCGATGTTAGATGAACCCTGAAAATATTTAAATTGAAGAAGTGACACAGGCCAGGGCAAGGATAATGAGAACAAGGAGTTTAGATAAAATATGTCAAAATTTATTATTGGTAGAAAAAAATCAAAAAAAAAATCGAAGAGTCCAGATGTTTTAAATACCCTGGGGGTTGTGCTGGTAGTTAACTGTTGGTCTCAGATGCATTGACAGTTGATGATGGATGGAGCAACTTGAGTGGTACCAAAGGTGGATAGACAGTTGGTGTATTGGGTTGGTACTAGCTGACAGTCATAGCCCAGTGCGGACAATTGTTGGTAACCAGAAAATGAAGATGTAACTGCATTAGAGGCATCAAAGGACAATAGTAAAAGTCAGCATGTTGAGCTGGTACTAGAAGCCAGTCTTAGCTGAGGGTAGATGGTTGAAACCATGGTAATCCATGAGATGATGTTCAGCAGGGAGTGAAACTTGAATTGAGTGGATTGGTACAAGATGTGGTCAGCTGATTGCTGATGATTGGTGGTGGCTGCTGGTGTTTGCTGATGATTACTGCTGGTGGTTGCTGGTCTGGATACTACCCAATCATCTTCTCCCCCTGTGCTTCCGGGAGCATCTGGTCACTGCTGGTTTTATGGCATAGGAGTGTTACAACAGCACAGGGTTTTGATGCTACTTTTGGTTATAAATGAAAGTCATAAAAATAATTCTAGGTTATGAAGTATAATGTAATAGTCGTAATGAAACTACAAACAGGAAAGAAATAATATTGGTTTAGAATAAGCAGCACAAAATGTCTCTGAAATGATGTACAGAATTAATAAACTCAAACAAACTGTTCAAGGTTAAATTGAAAGAGTCTGTTTGCTGAAACAAAAATAACAGTAGCATGTCACTACAATAATAGCATGAGATTCTAGAATACAAAGCCTAAAGCTCCTTCAATATCAACTGAGAAATATAAAATAAATCTTGTTGAAAACATATAATTATGACAAATAGTGTTCTTTAGTCTATGGTGGAAGACACTTTACTAGTGAAACATTATTGTATTATTCATAAGCACACATAAAGAAATTGGCAAAAGTATTTTCATTATTCTGATCATTAATTGAACTTCATTTTGATTGATATACTCTGAAGTTTTCCTCAGACATTTAGTTGTCTTAATATGTTAATTGTAAGTTTTCATTTTCAATTTTTGTAATTACTTTTGCATGAGATATTGATATTTATTAAACTGTACAGTTTAATAAATATCAATATCTCTTGCAAAAGTAATTTCAGGTGAGACTGATAAATAATCATCTATTTTCATCAAAGAATTAGCCCAGTGTTGCTATGGAAGGCTTAACGGCCAAAATAGTTCACATTTTAAGTTCAACCATCCATTCAGAAGAAACTGATAAACTAACATATCTACCACTCGTCCCTTCAGCCCCTCAACCTCCGGCGTCTTCCTCTTTGGGTTGAGGCGCCCACTCAGTCTGAACCGAATTCAGGGGTAGCTGGCCGCATGCTCCCTGAGTACCTGTAGATTGTTTGACCGGTCACTGGCCAAGTTCCGCCTGCTGCCCACGTTTTCTTAGTTTTTAGATCCAGTAAGCGGGGTGTTGTCCATACGTTCACGGTCGAATGGGGATGTAGGCACGGCTGTGAGGGTGGGCAGTAGGAAAATTAGTATGTGGCAAACAAGGAAATAATATCTGCAGAAGCCGAACAACAACGGGTAAATTATTGATATCTTTTATATAAGAAAACAACAACAGTAGAAAGAGTTTACAGAAAGGATAGAAAAGCAATTAACATAAGAACAGAGGACCACTCCTCTACCAATTATACCAACAGAGAGAGGTGTATGTGTGATTAACTCATTCCAAATCAACTTGGGGGGATATGTGACTTGTAATTCCAGCCCTACGTGGAAGTGTAGCTTTTCAGTTGGTTGTCATAAGTGACAAATGTTAAGTTTCAGCGACTTTTCAATGTGACTGCTACAATGATGATGATATTTCTTGAAGTCTTTATCTCTGACTCGCCACTGGACCGACTCACTGCAACGACAGTCTCTCTCTCTCAACGTCACTCTCGTCTAACGCCCAAGTCTCCCCAACTCAGCAAAACTTGCGTTTATATAGCAAACCGAAGGTTATAAGCCAGGTTGTTCACACGCTTAACATGAGTGTCACCATAAGCAAAGTTTAAATTCAGATCTATTTCAAATCTCTTAGTGGATAAAATTAATTAGTTCAATGTTCATTTCACTTGTCTTTTCGATGACCAAATTCAGTGGATACAACTTATGTTTCGATCAGATTTCGCTAACAGTAAACATACACCGATCTTACCTCCCCAGTCCAATTTACTTCAATGTTTTTATCAAAAATATTATTTTTGTCTATTTTTTTTTTAATGACCCAAATTAAACATCGCCTCCTGCCCTTTTGCATTTGTTTATAAACAAGTTCTTGCCAACGCGATTTGAAATTTATTCTTTATCCATCAGCTGTCTCAGGTTTCATATATCATTGTTCTAGATTCTTTCCTATTTATAACGCTGACACAGTTTGTAACTTTCACGGAAGATCGTGTTTTCCATCTTCAATCAATAAACGTTATATTTGCGTGTGTGCATTCATGTGTGTCAACCTCTCTCTGTTACACATATATGTAACACACTTCAAAAATCTAATAACCTTTACCACTTCTAGATTTACTAAAAATGTATATAAAGAATAAAATACAACAATCTCACATAACATGTTATCTGTGCAAGCAGCTGCCAAGTAAGACCACAACTATAGCAAAATTAAATGAACCATTACATCTTTGCTTCCAAAACTGCAGATGAACAACTATTCATCTGTGGTTATATTATTATTAATATCTTGATATGAATAGCCTATGCCTGATGGCACCAAATTATCAGTTTCAATAATTCAGTCACCATTATTTGAATTCATCATTTACTAATCACCATCCTCCATCTCTTCAAATATACTGTAATCAAGCCTGTGTGGTCTGTCTTGGTCTCTGCTTCAATTAAGGTTTAATTAATTTAATTACTGGCTTTAGTGATGCTATGATTCTTTTTATGGTCTGCAAACAGTATATGAAGAGAAGAGATGTTTTGTGGTGTATAAGCCTTACCATACTAGAAAGAAAAGTCATAAATAATGTTATAATAAGCGTTTGGTTGCAAAAGGAAAAGAATAACAAAGATTAGGTTTTTGAACAACATGTATTTGTTTAATATACAAGGTATGTTACAGAATTGTCGAAAAAATGCACATATTGGTCAATCGAGGTCACAGTTGTAGTTTGATTCATGGTAGAGTGGTTGATGAGGGATTGGTGTAGTTGGTAGGCCTGTGTTTCTACTAAACAGGGTCACATGCTTCCAGAATCAGAGACACTATGCTGAGGTGACAAGGGATTGATCATTGGTTACTGTGATGACAAGGGATTTGTGCAGCTGGTAGGCTTGTGTTCTATGAAACAGGGTCACAGTGATGACTTCAAAGGGAATGCCTGTAACAAGTCAGCAGTGGATTGCCAAGGTGACAAGTGATTGGTATAGCTGGTTGGTGTCAATGTGGAAATGTTATAAATTATGACAGTCAGGCATCAGGAACCTGATGGGTAGTTGGCCACTGTAATGAGTCAGGTTTGCCAAGGAAAGCATCTAGTTAGGTGCTGTGGATGTTGAGATGTTATCAATCATGACAGTTAATGTCTGGAGCCTGGTAGTGCCAAAGCTGGATAGTTGGCTGCTGTAGTAAGTTGGGTTTGCTAAAGTGATGGTGGTGTTGACAAGGAAGGCTTGTAGTTTGGTTGTGATGATATTGAGATAATATGAATCTTGGCAGTTTGGCATTAGAAACTTGGAGGTGTTGAAGCTGGCTGCACTCCACATGTGATGTTACAAATCATGTTGGTGTATCAAGATCCAGGCCTTGTTGAAGTGGGTCCCTGTTGGTTTTTGTGCATGAAGAATTGGGTGATTAATCAAGCCTGGCTGAGAGTGGTAAGAGTTGAGTTGAGAGGAGCAGTCATGTTGGTGATGGCAGCAGGGCCCTACATGTCAACTGGTGGCCTTCATTGCTTGCAACTGCCGGTGGTCATTATGGGTGGCCTGCTTTTAATCAGATCTGGGCAGTCCCAGGGGCATCTCCTTTTCTGGTGGGAACATTCAAGTTTGGCCAGTGTTGCTTTCATTGCAGAGGCTTGCTTCATGGACCAGATGTATTGCTCAGAGCCTATGCACAGAAAACAACTTTTTTTATTTTGTACTTTTCGTTCATGCTGTTCATATTCAGCTGGCATGCAGAATGAATCAGAAAGTGATCTAATTGTAATGGAGTATAAAAATAACATATGATACAAATCAACTAAAGATATGATGTAGCAAGTAGTAGCAATTCCTTCATAAGAAGGACTGTTGAAGTGGCTCAATTTGGTTATAGTTGTAATGTATCAAGGTTTTGTTACCAATTTCAATTTTTCTTCTTTGCAGATAAAGAGATACATGTAATTTTTTTTGTGGTGTTCCAATACATAGAAACAAGTAGATAGTTTAAAAGAGAAACAATCTTCTCCCTAAAGATTCAAAATCATCCAGCATGACAATAGATGGCAAACCAGAAATAATAGACAAAAGTTAGTGTAGATATTAGCACAATATAGAAGCCAATGTTCAAATTTGCTTTTAAAAGCTCCCATATCAAGAACCTTTGTAGGATTAATTCCCTGATAAAAATGAATAGATATTTTGCAGTTTTGCTTAAAATTCTTTCACAAACAAAAGACTTTGACACTTAATTATATAAATCTCCTAAGACATGGTGTATTCTTATTGATGAGATAGGAAAGTAGTGGGGAATGTAAAAGCTACTGGTTATAAAATACACCTGAAAAAAAGGTTAAAAACATAATGCCAAAGACACTAGCTTAAATAATGTGTAAAACTATTGATAAACCCTTAAAAAATGAAAACATTTAAAAGGAAATGATTTAATGGGAATTATAGAAATGAGTCCATGCCAGTTAAAACAAGGTTTATTATCATATTTTGTAGTTTATGAGACACACTTGGATATGGTGTGAAAAATGTAATAAAAATAATGGAATTTTTTGAGTAAGCCTCAGTCCACACTGAATGAAATTCATAGATTCAAAACCTAACCTTGCATATATGATGCAGGGTGATTTTGAAGGTAAAATGTTTTATAAAAACTATATACAATAAAATATAATCTTACTAAAGAAAGTTCTATTTTGAAAGCATAAAATATCTCTCATACTTTAAAATATGCAGTATCTAACAAGACATGTATTTTGAAAAAATACTTCCTAATTTCACAAAAACAACAAAGCATCTGTAAAAAATACATATTTTTATGAAGTGTATAATGATGATATGATAAGGTTTTATTTAATGCTTAGCAGAATGAAGAGTTATATATATATATATATATATATATATATATATATATATGTGTGTGTGTGTGTGTGTGTGTGTGTGTGTGTCTGTGTGTGTGTGTGTGTGTATAAATAAAAAGAAAGAACAGCAAGATATATAATCCGGTGTTCTTATAGATATTTTTATTTTTTTATTTTTACAAAATAGTGCTCAATGTAAATTTACAGAGCATTAATATTATAAATTAATTGATTTAAAATATGTTTTTTTTCGCTACACAGTTCTAACCATGTTTCAAAAATGGAAGCTAAAAGCCACAAATTTAATTTTGTGATTAAATTAAAGACATTAGTTCCATTTCATCCTCAAGCGAATTTTGGAGTAACTTTTTAAAATTACTGGGTTTTAAATACACAGCTAAAACAAAATACATGTTTCCAAGGTTAGATAAATCTATTTTTCTAGACAGGGGTGGCTGGGTTTTTCATATATCTATAATTTAATGTATCAGTTACTGCTACGTCTGGGTTGTGGGAAGGGATGCATTTATCAATGAAATCTAACTTCTGTTAAAGCCTGTCGTTTAGATTTTTTTTTAAAATTATATTGTTAACGGCTAAAATTCTTACGGTATTTTTTTTTCCCCCGTATTAAATGTATATTACGATTTTTTTAAATTTTATATTTAAATATTAAAGTAAAATTTTCATTTCCCCGATTTAGTAGACTTTATTTATTTATTTAATTACAAATTAAAAGAAGTTTAGGTTAGAATTCATTAACTACAGTTTTAATTACAACTTTAAAATATTTTCATTATTAGTTTTGTAGACTATATTTCATTTAATAGAACTCAAATGTTACTTACCGTCAGTAAAATTATTTTTCTATATCAAGTATATTTATATTACGATTTTTAAAAATTTTTTTGTATTTAAATATTTTTTAAGCAAAATTTTTTTTTTTTTTTATCTTTACGGCAAAAATAGTTACTTCATTTCTCTATTTTAGTAAACATTATTTATTGATTTAATTACAATTTAAAAGAAGTTTAGGTTAGAATTCATTTTAATTAACTACAATTTTAATTACAACTTTAAAATATTTTCATTATTAGATTTTTTAGACTATATTTCATTTAATATAAGTAAAATGTATCTGAGATATTTACCGTCAGTAAAATTATTTTTCAATATCAAGTATATTTATATTACAATTTTTAAAAATTTTATATTTAAATATTTTTTAAGTAAGATTTTTTTTATTCATTTACGGCAAAAATAGCTACTTCATTTCTCTAATTTAGTAAACTTTATTTCTTTATTTAATTACAATTTAAAAGATGTTTAGGTTAGAATTCATTTTAATTAACTACAATTTTAATTACAACTTTAAAATATATTCATTATTAGTTTTTTTAGACTATATTTCATTTAATAAAAGTAAAATGTATCCGAGTTACTTACCGTCTGTAAAATTATTTTTCAACATCAAGTATATTTATATTACGATTTTTAAAAATTTTATATTTAAATATTTTTAAGTAAAAATTTTTTTTTTTTTTTCATTACGGCAAAAATAGCTAATTCATTTCTCTGATATAGTAAACTTTGTTTATTTATTTAATTACAATTTAAAAGAAGTTTAGTTTAGAATTCATTTTAATCAACTACAATTTTAATTACAACTTTAAAAAAATTTCATTATATGTTTTTATAGACTATATTTCATTTAATAGAAGTAAAATGTATTAGAGTTACTTAAAGTAAGTGAAATTATTTTTCTACATCAAGTATATTAATATTACTATTTTTTAAACAAATTTTATATTTATAAATATTAAGTAAAAAAATTTTTTCCCATAGTACTTAGTTTACTTTCACTAGGAAAATGCTTGACTATTAATATTTCATGTTAAATATAAGTATGTATATTACCTGATCATATTTTATAAAATTATTTTTATTTTTAAATATTATTTAAGGAAAATTTTTGACAATGACGGCATAAAATAGCTATTTCATTTCTCTGATTCAGTAAATTTTTATTTTTTATAAATTTAGCAATATATAGTTTCTCATGTATGCACAAAGGACATGGGTCATTTAATGACCTACATATTCTAGCTTTTCTTATTAACTTCCATTCTACTGTAGGTGTTTTATTTGATTCTTTTAGGTGCCAGAAATATTTTGATAGGGATGTCTGATTTTTATATTTATTTATTCTAAATGAAGTTTGATGTTGGTTGAATCTTCTTTTGAACTCATGGCTAGTGCAACCTATATATATTTTTATGTTTTCAGGACTTTCAATCGAAGAGATATTGCATTGGTATACTACTGATTCAGTGCAACATTTATTTTGAAGAGGGCAATTATGAGGGTTTCTACAATTACATAATTTTTGTTTATTTTCATCGGTTTTTATTTTTACATTATCTAAATTTTTTGGGTTATGGTATAAGTGTTTATTTAAGATATTAGCATATAATTATTAGATATTAATAATTTTTTCTAAGTTTTCCGTACAGCTGCAACTCAATTTTAGTGTGTTTTTTATTGAAAATAGTAATTAGATTACTTTCACTAGGAAAATGCTTGACTATTAATGCAAGGAATTTTTGTCCTAATTTGTACTTTACCATTTGGTTGTATGGGGGCGTATACCAAATTATTTTTCTACATCTGTTTTTCTTATGCTTTTCATTTTTATTTTTTATATTATTTATATAAGTTAGTTTTGGGTTTTTGTAGCCACTCACTTTTAGAGCCTTATTATAGGAATTATGCTCATCGAAAATCTTGTCATTTGCTGAATTTGTACTTATTCGTTTACTGACAGATAACGGTATATGTTTAATTATAGTTGGGGGGTGATTTGATTTAGGGTGTATATATAAAGGATTAGTGTTGGGTTTTTTATAAGGTGTGTATGTATTATTATTTAGATCTAATGTTGTATCTAGGAAGTTCACTTTTTTTAAATTAGTGCTAACCGTAATTTTTAAGCCCATGCTTTTAAATTCTTTATATAAAAACTTTCTAATTCTATCTATTTTGAAGTTGGTTGAGTTTCTAATAACCATAAGGCCATCGTCTCTGTACAAATATATGTGTGTGTGTGTGTGTGTGTGTGTGTGTGTGTGTGTGTGTGTGTGTGTGTGTGCGTGTGCGTATATAGACAAATGCAAATTGAACATTTTTTTATTTGCTTCAGAAAGTATAATAAAATATAAATGATGTCTGTTACAAATGACAAAGACAGCTACAGTGTTGAATGTCCTTTGGCCATATGATGAAAACTTATACTGAATTAATTTAAATAGATTTAAATTTAGAATTTATAAATTCACTTTAAAGACTATAATTTTCTTCCAATTACTAAAATTACAACACTCTTTAAAAATTTCAATAAATAGTTAATAAAATGAAGAATATTTTAACATACAAAAAATATGAAAAAGGATAGACTACACATTTGCTTATCTAAAAATTTTAGAGAATTTTTTCCAAGAAGATAAATTTTTAAATAAAATGTTCATTAGTTTTCGCATATTATAGTTTATTACTGTTTAAAGTAAAAGTCTGTTTCTACAGATTTACGATAATTTCCTTTTTCATATTCATGAATAATTTTTATTTGATTCATTTTAGTATGAGTAATTTTTGTTATATTAGCCAAATTCCTTGTATATAGTTGTTTTTTAATTAAAGATAAGGATATTATTTCCTTTTTTTGTATCATAGATTCTTCAAAATGTTCTTAGATGAGTGGTCAGTGATATTGTCTTGGCTTTATTAAAAGTTTCTGGCTTTTCAACATCAGACCATATATTATAGTGTTATAATTATTATTATTATTTTATAAAAGAGCTCATTGGTAGAAACTGGTGGTCTACCAAATATGTGTTGGTCAACCTTTGTAGCATCTGGCTGCTGAAAGCAGATAAACATTTCTAAATGAAAAAAATAAAGATGGATAGGGAAAAATCAGTAGACCATAAATTAAGTTTTTATCTTTTAGAAAAAAGTGCCTACTAAGTGCAAATATATGTTAAACGCTTCTTTTGGGACTTGAAAAAGAAATCTAGAGGATATTACAAGATCTTCACTCACAATTATGTTGCAAGATGTACCCATACATCAGGAATTAATCTTTTTTAGTGACATCTATCTGAAGACTGTGTTGTCAAGATGGGACTCTGTTAATTAGTCATTGAGGGTCACATGACTGGCCAAGAGTGGTGGATATTAATTGAGAAAGAAGAAGGAAAATTACTCCAACATCATTTCTTCCACCCACCAATACATACAGAGAATGAATAAGAAAACATGTAATATGGCTAAATACAAAAAAATAGAATAATCACAATAGAAGGCATTTGAGCCATTTAACTTGCTGACTTGAATGTGTCACCCTTTGTTTCAGTTCATCAGAGACTATATGAAATGGTAGTACAATTATAGGTTTGACTAAAAAAAATCATATAAACAGATAGGTTTCAGGCTGTCTAACAAAGCATATGTAGGAGTACTGGTCTCCAGCAAGGTCAAATATTTGTCTTGTACCTTATACTACTGTATAAAAGTGTCCTTTATAAATAGGATGCAGAACATAACTCTAGTATAATCATGTACAAGTGTATGATTTCAATGTCTTAAAATGTTTTGGTATATGAAACTTTTTACGACCAGGAGGTTATATGCCAATTTAAGCATGATAGCTGCAAAGTTGTTAATGAATGAAAATAAGTCCAAGAGTTTTTGAGAGGTTTAAAAAACATTTTCTGGTAGAAATACAGTACAGCATATCTACAGAGAGATAATTGATTTTGCAATAGTACAAAGACCTAAAAGCAACACTGGCAAATGTTCAAACTAATTCAATTTGTCTAAAATGACACCAAAAGTAAAATTTAGGCTGCAATGGAATAGCTTCACCAAACCATTAGCTTCTGGGTAGTATAAAGTCATTAGATTTTCTTGTAAATTGGTAATTTCATCAATTGGTAGTAGAGGTCTGACTTGAACTGGCATCTTTTGTCCATAGTGATGAAAGCTGGAACTGTATGTGTGTGTATATATATATATATATATATATATATATATATATATACACACACACACACACACACAAACGCATATATATATATACACACACATGAATATATATATATATATATATATATATATATATATGTCTGTGTGATGGACTCTCCCATCGAGTTCGACATATGAGTTTCCGATGACTACAAATTAATTATTTGCATGCACATGATGGGCATGACATTTGAGATTGGCTCAAGAATTGCTCTAAAGACCACAAACGGTACAGGAGAATGTATTGTATCCAAGTGCAGCAGAAACACTGTTAGCTGACTTATTTTGCTTTCATGTTCCACATAGTCAACTGATGCTTACTTCCTGATGGTGCATTATTCCTGCATGGCAGCTAGAATGATACTCTGATCTCTTCATAGCTACCTCTTCAAAGTTCTTGAATAGTATGTTGATGCAAGAAAGGTTGCTCTTCAGTTTATCTTTATACCTGAGCCAAGGTCTACCAACATTTATATAACCACAATGGAGTTCACCTTAGAAAAGAACTTTTGGTATGCATACATATATATATGTGTGTGTATGTATGTACTTATATGTATATCTATGTTTATGATTACTTATATATATATATATATATGTTTATATATACATATATGTATGTATAAATGTATGAATATATGCATGTATATATATGTATGAATATATGTATGAAAAAATATATATATATATATATATATATATATATATATATTTTATATATGTATATATATATATGTACATATATATGTGTGTGTATATAATATATATATAGATATATATGTTTATATATATATATGTATATATATGTATGTATATATGAATATATGTATGAATATATGTATGTATATATGTATATACATATGTACATATATAATATATGTGTGTGTGTGTATATATATATATATATAAAATATATAATATATATAATATATATATAATATATATATATGTATATTTATGATATATATATGCAGGTATATATATATATATATATATATATATATATATATATATATATATATATATATATATATATATATATATATATATGTATAAATATATGTATATATATGTCTGAATATGTATATGTATATGTACATGTTTGTATACGTATGTATGTATATATATATTTGTTTATATATATATATATATATTTATGTCATCTCACCTATGCTTGTTACCAGGTTTGGTTTGATTTGGTTTGTTTTACAGCATATCAACCTCAATGGTTTATTTAATGTTGACAAAATTTTCATTGCTGGTAATATTTTGTTTTGTGAAAAATCTATTTCTGGTAATATTTTTCCTTCAAAAATTTATTGCTGGTAAAAGTTGTTTTTTTTTTCAAAAATTTATTTCTGGTATTAAAACCTATTTTCACACTTTGATAGTGTTTTTACTATTTGCCCATAGCTGGGGCCCTAACAGGTTCTACCACCCAGGATCAAGGCTGACCTATGTACACCAGCAATTAGGTGGTGGTTCCACGCTCCTCAAAACCTCCCGATGTGGTTTATTGTCATACCCAGGATGGGCTTGTTACCAGGTCACAATTGTAGAGGCTTAGACAGTGGCGCTCATGTTGTACAAGCGTTTGTCACTAAATCTCTCATTCTATCCTTACACCTCTTACCTTGGCAGCGCAATTACAAATGATGCCAAATTACACTGGATGTTGAAATATATCTATGCATCCAGAAGGCTTTTTTAGCCTTCAGAAAGGTGGGAAGTAGAGTATGGACAGCTCATGACATTATCAACCATACCAAGGTATGTGTGTATTGAGCTAGCATACTGATTGATCTTCTATACGCCTCCAAACATAGACACCAGTGAAAAAGAGTTTTCCAGAAGTTTTCTCAAAAGGTCTAGGAACATGCACTAAAGCAAAAGCTAAGTTCGAGTTAAAAGACAATGTAACTGTTGTAACACTGACATTTAAGCCAAAAGCAAGTGTACCTTTTGTGGCCTTAGATTCAATTAATAATGAATTGGACAGACTAGAAAAATTAGGGGTGATATCAAAAATAGACTATTCCGAATGGGCATCACCAACAGTCTACATTAAAAAAAGGAATAATAAAATTAGCGTATGTGCTGATTTTTCAACGGGGTTAAATGAAAGTTTAAAACAGCATGACCAAGTCCAGAGGAATTTTTTGCCAAATTGAATGAAAGTAATTTTTTTTCTAAATTGAACCTGTCAAGTACTAGTAGATGAATACTGCTCAAAATTATTAACAATTAACACTCATAGAGGGTTATACAAATTCAACCTACTTGCTTTCGGTACACAGATAGCATCAAGCATATTCCAACAGATAATGTTTGGATTGTGCTCAAGCATATTTGGATGACGTGCTTATTAAAAGTAATACTCAAAAGCAACATGCAGAAGATATAAATAAAGTATTTGAGAGACTCAAAGAATATGATTTTAAGATTAGTGAAAGAAAATGTGAATTGTTTATGTCCAGATTTAAATATCTAGGACAAATCATTGATGAAAACGGATCCTTCAAGGACAAGTGCAATAAAGGACATCTCCAACAAATTAACAAAGTTACAAGCATTTTTAGAGTTTGCTAACTACTATCATACATATATATCTAACATGCACAAATTAAGATTATCCTTGAATAACCTGTTGAAGAAAGATGTGAAATGGAATTGAACATATAAATGTCAAAGGGCTTTCAAAGAGATCAAGTAAGTCTTAACATCGGATTTGTCAGCAGCTCATTTTGACCCTAAATTAAAGATTGTGGTTGCATCAGATGCAAGTGATTCGGATAATGGAGCAGTGATACTACACAAATATGAGGACGGAATAACTAAACCAATAGCCCATATTTCAAGGTCATTAATTGCAGCTGAAAGAAGCTACAGCCAGATTGAAAAGGAAACATTGGCCATCTTATTTGCCATAACAAAGTTTCACAAGTTCATACATGGTAGAGAATTTATACTACAGACAGAACATTGTCCATTACTGTTCATATATGGCTCAAAAAAGGGGTGTTCCCACACACACAGCAAATAGACCGCAGCTCTGGGGAACTATCCTATTGAATATAATTATAAAATGAAATTTCTACCATCCAAAAAATGAAGTCATGCAGACAGAATGTCTAGATTAATACCAAGATTCTGCGAACCACTTGGAGACACAGTAATTGCGGACCGAAAATAAAATTAATAACGTATTATACAATACTTTAAGAGAACTACCCATAACATTGGAGGAAATAAAAACTAAGGCGCAAAAAGACAACTTTATAATGAAAATGAAAGAGAAATTACGATCTAAAGGAAAAAACATTATTGGAAATAATGCATTTTCATTATGTAATGATGTACTTATGTACGCAGAGATGGTGGTGATACCAGCATCACTGCAAACACTTATGTTAAAAGAATTTCAAAGAGAACATCCAGGAATTTCTAGAATGAAATCCTTAATGGAGTGTTATAGTTACTGGCCAAAAATGGGTAAGGATATCCAAAATTTAGTGAAATAATGCAGCGAAGTCAACACCTATCAAAATTCAACCTTGGCAGAAAACCGATATGCCATGGTCCAGAATAGATATAGAATTCGCAGGACCGTTATCGGAGCATACTATCTAGTCGTAGTCGAGAGTTAAACTAAATGGCCAGAAATATTAAAATGTAGGAGACCGACTACCGCGGTAACGATAAATTTCCTAAACGAGATATTTGCAAGGTACGATGTTCCTGACTATCGTTTCAGATAACGGGACTCAATTCACGTCTAGTGGAATTAAGTTTTTTTTGTTTTGTTTTTTGTTTTGTTTTTTGTTTTTTTTTTTTACAAATCATTAGCAATATAACATATTACAACTCTCCTTATCACCCAAGATCAAATGGACTATCGGAACGGTTTGTCGATACATTTAAAAGGGCACTAAAAAAGTCGGAGGGAGAGGAGTCAGATGAATTAATAATTCAGTAATTTCTGAGTGTTTACAGAATAACACCAAATCCGAACACCGTGTCTGGAATGTAGCATGCAGAGTTAATGTTCGCCAGGAAAATTTAGTCCGTTTTCAATAATTTATTACCCGAAGACAATGTGAGAACATCAAGAAATAACAATACAAGTAGATACTTCAAACCTGGAGATAAGGTATTTTTAAGATGTATCAGTGCGGAAAAGAATTCTGGGAAGATGGCATTATAAAAAAAAACGGATCGGCAAAATGACATACATGATACAGGGACACAAGAGGGAACACACGCGACACCTTAAAAATGTAGATTCAGTGATTTAAAAAGTTCCCGAAAAGAGGTACCAATGAAAATTCTGTATGACACGTGATATTAAAATAAATGTATATATGGGAATTAGCGTGACGTCTAAGTGATCACTATCCGGATTACTTCGGTAGTGTGCTTGTCGAACTCTCTGCCTCTGTGTAGGGAGGAACCCAGACGAGGCTGTGCCAAATCCGACCACATGGGGTGGTTAGTGAATATCATCACTATACGGATTACTATTTGAATCGCTATTCGTTAGATATTATTTGAGCGAGTATTATCGAGCAAGTACTATTAGTGCGAGTGTTATTCGAAGGCGTCTGACTCCAGTATTGTTCCACAGCGTTACTATTATTGCCTCTGCAATTACAAAGTCTCTGCTACAACGAACATTACGAAAGTGACAACGAGTATTCATTGACATCACAAAATACACACACACACACACACACACACACATATATATATATATATATATATATATTGAGTCACGTTCAACTAACATAAACCGGTTGTAACATCATCCATCTGTCGCGGACCTACCGTATGGAAAGGTAGATTCATGGCCCGAAACTTTGCTGAAGCACGGCGCTCAGCTGAAGATTGCAGCTGGTCTGGAGCACTTGATGTGAAAATGTGTTCAATACCTCTGGTTCTCCAGAGACAACCATGAAAGAATGGTGACTACTGTGATAGTGTGGTGACGGCAGTGACAGGACTGTGCGGCGTGTGCTGCCTGCTCTGAGTTTTCGCGAAAAGCAGCGCTTATGTGTGATCGGGTTCTACAAAAGTTCTCTATGGCCGCTGAAGACTGGCCTGCGCATGTAGGGATGGTGGGAATGGTAACCTTTTCAAGATCGAGCCCGCCTGAAGTCTGGCAAACCCGGGCCAGTATGTAATCTTACGGCCCATCCGGGAATCAGGTACAGTCACCTGTGTCAGATGTAAAACAACGCGACTTTCTACGATTACAAGGGGTTTAAAAATGGACAGACAATCTGGCAATGACAACCGTGAGAGCCAAAGGGAATGTGATGGCTGTAAAAGAGTCTTCAAGTCAGCGAAGGGTCGCATGATACGCCAGACCAAGATGCAATGTGAGGGTGAGTCAAAGAAGCGTACGGCAGTAGTCGATAAGTTGTCGTAGAGTCGGGACCAGGATGAACACCACACTGCCCTGCAGGATCCTTTTTTCGAAGCTGAATCTAGTCGCTGAATTATCAAATGGCCTTCCTCTGTGGATAGGGCCTGGTCAAAGATGGATGAAGACTTATCAGCAGCCAGCCTTACACTCAGGGGTGATCCAGGAAGGAAAGTCCGCCAGCTTGGGGACATTATCAGTGTCTATGGGGTCACTAGGTTTGGATTGAAGGAAATAAAAGCTAAGTCCTTAGCTCCAGTGCAGGAAAGTCGGCGGTGGAGAACCATACGGTCACTGAGGAAAGGGATGCAAAGGTTGCGTGCAGCAATGCGTGTTGATGAGCAAAGTGCAGAGGAAATCAAGCCAATCCTGGAAATCATAAGGAAGCGCATTGGCAAGTAGAGCAGAACGGCTTGCCAAAGAGAGACTGCTAGGGCCCAGAAGTCCTTTTCACTACATGAAGCAATTGTTTAAACAGAAGACTAGTGGGCATTGAGCAGGAGGAACTGAAGAGACACGTTATGAGCACGTACTATGATGCCAGCTGGGAAATCCCAGCGGAGGTGATGCCAGGTTTATTCAGGAAGTAGCTTTTGATGAGTCTCCAGTGACTTGGAAGTAGGTTCAAGAAGTTATACAGAAGTCTAGATCGTGTTCTGCGTCTAGTCCTAATGGTGTGAGATATGCTGTCCTGTTACTGAGGTGTTTGTGGAGGCTTCTTGTAAAGATTTGGGAAGTTGGTGTTGTTCCTGACTGTTGGTGTCGAGATGATGGTGTGTATATTACCGAAGGAGGAGAATTCGTTGACTCCTAGTTTCGCCCAAATTTTCTAGTGAACGTTGCGGGAAAGGTGTTCTTTAAGGTGTTTGCCAGGAGGCTGATGGGCTACCTGCGTGGGACTATATAGACACTAGTATTCAAAAGGCAGGAGTCCCGGGGTTTCCAGGTGCTTGGCGCATGTGTCAATGATTTGAGCTAAGACTGCAAGGAAGAATATTCACGTCATCTGGCTGGATCTTGCTAATGCGTACGGTTCAGTTTCTCATAGCATAATACAGCTGGTGCTGGAGTTCTACGTTCTGCAGAGACTCAGGTATTGTCTGGATATGTATTTCAATCACTTTATGCTGCGTTTATCAACGATGAAGTACACCAAAAGGTATGTGGGGCTGAAGAGGGGAAATGCTATGGGATGTGCCATCTCTCCATTGCTGTTTGTGATGGCGATGGACGTGATCCTGAGAGGCCTGAAGTCAGAGTACCACTTCCTGCAGAATGAGGTCAGAATCCGGGCATTTTTGAATGATTTAACAATAATTCAAGACGATAGGAACCAGTTGGTTCTGGAAAGACTTGCAGAGTTAGTAGAGTGGAGTCAAATAGCCTTCAAACCAAAGGTCACTGTCAATGAAGAAAGGTTCTGTCATTAATGAAGTGTTTTCCATCGCAAGTGAAGATATACCAGCAGTGCGGGGTCAAGGTGTGATGTCTTGGGAGGTGGTATAACTTCCCTGTGATAGACCGTCACCACGGTGTTGAGAGTCAGTGTGACACTAAGCCGTCGGCCCGTGGTCAACTCCCAGTCGCGGCCCGAAGCTGTAAGGTTTCTTCTATCGGCGTTTTGGAGTTGGCTCTTTGTCGCTGCCACCAGCCTGTGTCCCAGTCGTTCGGTGGTTGTTGCCACTCGGCGAAATCCCCTGGTCAGGATACCAATATGTGACATTCAGCCGTCCAGGCTCGAATCCAGTGGTCACGGTACCAATATGTGGCACCAGGGTCGAATTCTGGTCGTCAATGTTAACGGTTTCAACAGCTGTACCGGTTTAATGCCAACTCTATCTTTCCCAGCTCACTTGCAACGTCTGGTTACTGGAGTAACTGTTTCGATCTCAAGTCTAACCTACCCACGTTGTGACTTTGAGCTTAGGTAGACGAGATCAATCAGGCGTCGGGCCGTAGTGTCAGCTGAGTCCAAATTGAAGGTGACATTGCATAAGCGCAAAGGAAAAAAAATAAATGAAAGAGAAACCCAAGAGATTCAAGTATGTTAAGAAATAACAGTTTGACTTTATCCTTCTGTTATATACAGGGGCGTGTTTTTCTCCAAGCCCGTTTCCTACGAAATGTGACACTTCTATGTTTCAAGCAAGTTGATATCGTAAGTCAACTAATTTACTTTTTAAGTGCTGGCTTAACTTCGTTCGTCAGTATAACTTGCTATTGGTAGCATCGGCAAAGTCGGAGGTCATGGAATCTCTCGGTCAGCTTCTGCGAGGCAACACCCTGGTTCAAAACCAGCTCAACTCAACTTCAACTAAACTACTCAACTGCTGAACGACCCATCGACGGTCGTTTATATGGGTACCGACAAAAACCCGGTGTGTGGGCCCGACGCAGCCTGGGGTTCTCAATAATCTCTATTTCTAACAAGAAATCTCTTTGTTGTCAGGACAGGAAAATTGATTATTTCCCATTTTTGGAAAATTAACCACTTCCCATTTCGGGGGGGGGTCTCCGTCGTTCGTGAGGGAAGGTCGAGGGAGAGCTATCCTCCTAGACTCTTTCACTCTCGCATTGATATCTCATACCAATCCCTTCAGTGGGCGTTAACATCTTCTCCGTCTTTCTCATCCATTCACCTCTGCCCTTCACCGTGCTATATATACGACCAATGATCTCTCGGCAGTGCGCGTGTGGCTATGATGGCCTCCTTAAAATTATAATCTAGAGTTTTTGTTTATAAAATTCTCCTTGCCAATTAATTTTTTTATCATATGTTCTCTTTTTCCTGGGTCACCCAAAAGTCACTTATCCAGCACTCTTACCGTCTCATTAATCACTGTCAAAGTTTGCCATCTGGTTCTCTACGCCAAGTAGCTTTATCATGGAATCCTTGACTTGTTAAGAAATCAAATTCTTTTCTCTCGTTAAATCTCGATTCTCCACTATTTTCTGTAGATTGCCAAAAGTTTACAATTGCCACATTGCCATTCGACGTCTTAGCGTCTGTTGGCAAAGTAAATGATAACAATCCTCTCACCTACATCGAGACAATGCCAAAATTTTATAATAGCCACATTGCTTCTCTTCGCCTGTATCAAAGAAAAAAAATTAAACGATATCTTGGAAAAATAATTAACATTGATTCTCAGTGCCTGTCTCCAACCGAAATTTCTACGACCAACACATGTTCTGGCCGATAATTCCACACTTGCCTTTCCGTCTATCTCCCTCGGCGATAACTCGACAGGACAAGACCTCACACGTGGCTTCTTCTGCGGCTATTTTTGTAAACAAATTAAAATCGTTCTTTTAACGTCGATCAGTCTATCTTTTGTTATAGCTTTTTTTTTATCTGCTTTAAGAATGTCTATTTTCTGTTTTAATTTCTATGGTTAATTAGTTAGTCAATTACCATAGCTAAATAATGTCACACCAGCGACAAGCGGAGACGGGTGAGCGTCAGGGGAAATTTAAAGTTTGATACATGAATATTGGGATGATGCCGAGCGTAATATGGCCGCTAACTATATATGAGGTGGCATTGTCTGGAGTTGAGATAATTCATAGGAAAATTAGTAAATGCATACGGAAGTGGCTTTGTGTTGCAAGGATTCTGTCGCCGGTCGCTTTGTATGGCCGATCGGGTTGGGGGGTGTCGGTCACAGTTACCTATTACTTCTTTGGTAAAGGAGTAAAAGGTGGCAAAGTTGAGATTGCAGTCCATGCTGTGTGAATTTGAAGATACTGCAATCCGGGAAAATGTGCTGGACGTGAAGATAGGAAGAAAGTGGAAAGTGTCAGACGTGATGTCAGCAGTGGAATGGATGGTAAAGAAGGCAGAATTTCAGCGTGTTACTGAAAAATTCACCCTCAAAAATATTAACAATGTAAGTCTACTTAATATACATACATACATATATATATATATATATATATATATATATATATATATATATATATATATATATATATATATATACATACCTATATATATAAACATACCTACATATATATATATATATATACATATATATACACATATACATGCCTATATATATATATATACATACATATATATATACACATATACATACATATACATATATATATATATATATATATATATATATATATATATATACATATATATATATATATATATATATATATATATATATATATATATATATATACACATATACACATATATACATGTATATATATATATATATATACATATATATATATACTAGCAGCGTGGCCCGGCGTTGCCCATGCTTGATTCAAAAATCGTACGACTCATACAGCAATCGCTATCACTTGACTTTTATTTTTGCCCTTCCTTGCCTTTAAAGGAGTGCCCTTTGCCGTGCTGATGTTGCTACATGCCTTACTTCTTGCTTATCTCACACTGCAAATTTTTTCTAAGCTCTATACTAAACATTAAATCTATAACGAAAAAAGAACTAAACAGAATGAACACAAAACGATCAGCTTTAAAAAAGGACTCGTAACTGGAAAAATCGAATGAAAAAAGAATGTTAACAACAAATACTTCTTCACACCTGCAGAATCAGAATCAACATTAAGTTTAAGCAAGCGAATGAGCCAATTGGAGTAAAGTGCCATGCAGATTTAAATTTTTTCCACTTGTGACGAATGCAGCTATTGATTTTTTTTCCAGGCTAGCATGCTGATTAACATTCGTGTCAGTCAGCTGCTAGCTCTCACGCTGGCCAATAGAATCTTCCTGCCTATTCGTGGCAGCCAGCTATAGGCTCTCACTCTGGCCAGTACAAAATGGCAACAAACTACATGAAAACTGCCGTAGAAGCATGAAAAAATCGATTATTTCCACAATCGATGGGAGTTGGAAAATGCATTGTGGGTCTTGGCTTACCCGCTAACTAGGAGTATGTACATGTAAATTTTGGTGCAAATCCGTCAAAATTTGCGGCCGTGCATTCATTACACACACACACATGCTGCCTGTTTATAGATAGATATATATATATGCATATATATACATATATACACATACATACAAATATATACATACATACATATATATATGCATACATATATATATACATATATATATATATACATACACGCATACATAAACATATATATACATTCATATATACATACATATATATATACATATATATATACATATAAAATATATATATATACATATATATACATATATACATACATATATACATTCATATATACATACATATATATTCATTTATATATGCATACATATATATATATATACATATATACATAAACATATATATATATATACACATACATATATATATACATAAACATATATACATAAACATATATATACATATATATCCATATGCACATACACATATATATACATATACACATACATCTATGTGCATATATACACACATATATACATAAATATATATACACATACATATATGTGCATATATACATACATACATATATACATATATATACATACATATGTATATACACATGCATATATACTTGCATATATATGCATGCATACATATATATACATATATCTACATACATATGTATATATACATAGATATATACATACACATACATATATACATACCTATATACATATATATATACACGTATATACATACACATATATATGTACATATACACATACATATATATATGCCTAAAAATGACACTAAATTTGAATGAAAATTCTATCATTTTTAGGCATTTAAAACAACATGCCTGGCCACTCACACAATTCCGTAAAATCCTTGTTGAAAACACAATTATACTTAAACATGAAAACAATAAACAAAAACTAAAAATTCTTGAAGCTATATACATATAACAGTTGAAACCTAACCTAAACAAAATAAACTGTGAAATTTCCACGAATATCCTTAAATGTCCATAATTGGTAACAGAAGCCATAGTTTATACCAACAGCTTCTCATACTTAATACTTCTCGAATTCACTCTCGCGTGGTCATGTGTGACGTCATGAGCTGCGGTGCGATTTTCGCTTCCAGCGTCTTATATGCACGTGTTTATCGTTGCTTGGAAATCATTCCATGTAAACAGAAACAGACTATCATCACTGTCTTGTCTATGTATTGCTTAATATATTGTACAGCAATTATCATCTTTGATAATGGCTTATGTAAGCCGAAAGCTTAGATTGGATTAAAAAATATGGATCAATATTGTATTTGTGATTTTGTTCGTTTAATGATAATGTTATTAAGCTTATTAGACGTTATGAAAAGAATTTACATAAAATAAATCGATAAAACTTGTCTATATTATTTAATGAAACATGTATGAATGAAAAAATGCTGCCTAAATACACGCAATATATATTCATATATATTTATATACATATACATATATATATACATATACATGCAAACATATATACATATATATACATACATATACACATGCATACATATATATATACATAGACATATACATACAGATATATATACATACATATATATATATATATATATATGCATATATATGCACATTCATATACATACATATATATACATATATATATATATATATATACATACATATATATTCATATATCTATACATACACATACACAGATATACATACATAAATCTATACATACACATACATAGATATATATACATATATCTATACATACACATACATAGATATATATACATATATACATTTCAATTTCAATAAAGGTGCAATCAATTTAATTAATGTAAAAAGAAGAACTAATGCAACAGAAATTTATAAAAACAAGGATCTTTTCATTCATAACAGGTTCGGGGGTTTTTGTATATTATTTGAATTGTTTGCGACGATGGATTTCTCGACAATTAAATCATTAACCTTTGTATTTTTTGTATGAATAATACATATATACATACATACATCTATATACATTCATATATATATATATATATATATATATATATATATATATTTACATATTAACAATAATGCCTATAAATGCCCCTATATTATATACAGAAAATATAATGATGATAGCCCTCCAAGAAAATAGAAATAGAAAAATCATTTGGTACACACTTCCATTTAACAAAATGGTTAGCACTAACTTAGGGCAAAATTTTCTGTTTCATTTTGAAACATTTCTCAAGTAATTATCCTCTAATCAATAAAATTACATTTATGTTACAATTGAAATGATAATCTGGACAAAAATGATTAAAAAACATAATAATAAAATTTTAAATCAACACTTATACCAAAGTAATAGTACTAATCCCAAAGCTGAAATCAATAATAATGATAATAAATTATGTAATTGTTGTTGTAGACCCGGTAGGGTGCAGTGCTGGTTTATTAAAAAGTGGCCTTGTGCCAGACACTACTTATGACTACAGAATCCACAAACAAAGTAAAAATATTGAGTGAGTGAACTTAGTGAGGAAAAGGGGTCATTCAACAAGTGCATAAATATAAGACAAGTAGATAGCCTGGATTAAATGACAAAAGGCGTCTGGTTGAAAAACATATGAAATTTTTATTTTATTAAAAAAAGTAAGTTGTCTCGTCATTTGAGACCATCAGTGAAGTTACTGGATCTTAGAAATTAATGAAAAATGTCGTGACAAGTAGTCACTGAAGGAATGTCTGTGTTCCGCGCCAAAATAGAAAACCAAGATGGCTAAGGCGGGAAAAAGTTTCACCAGAAAAAAAGTTCTGGAAAAATGACTTGTTAAACGAAAGGTGTATGTGTACACAAATAGGAAAAGTACTCACTGTGAAGTTTGATAGTGTGAGTGTAATGTAATATTTTTGTGGTACTGGTTCAAAGTAGTTAGAAGGTTCAAAGGTGTATGAACAGATTATCAACTTTCATTGAGGAGAATTCAGAGTTGTTTGCATCAAGACGAGGTTTGATGGTCTTGGAATGGTGTGAGGGCGACCGTGTTGTAGAACTCTGGTAGTGAATAGAGGAAAGTTCGAAAGTTGTTCGCATCAAGACAAGAAGTTGTCCTGGAAAAATATATATTGACGACGGTGTCGTAGGAACTCGACATTTTCTAGTTGAAAACGGAGAAGGTTCAACATGCGGGTTGCATCAAGGCGAGAATGAGTCTTGGAAAAGTGTGAGGTCGGCATGTTGAAGTTTTGGTTAGTTAAGAATAAGATATTCCGGCCCGCGTATGGGTTAGGGGCACGGAATAAATGAGTTGTCCTTCTAGCTTGAAAATCGGGATGCAACTGAGTTGGAAACGCTGGACGTCAGGAAAACGCGCGGGAAAAAATTCAAATTCTGATATTAGACGTTATCAGGGTTAGCTAGTAAGCAACCTTCCTCACTCCAGCGATTACTGCTATGACTAGCTGAAAGTGAGAGGAAGGGGTGCAATCCGCGCGCGCGCGCGCGCACACACACAAGTGTGGAAGGAAGGGAGGAAAACTCGCGCGCGTAAAATGTAGGTGGAATTACTGTGTTATTCCACATTGTAGAAATCCTACAAATTATCTATTGTAAAATAGGTGACGTGCTAAATCAAATTTTTACGAATCTACCATTTCATCTACTGAAAACCTAGCTGTGAAGAAATGTTTTATTGGCAGCACAAAACCTCTTTAAACAAAGTTGGTATCAGCATATATCTTGTTTTAGCAACAATGCGTACACCCCTCTCTAAATATTTTTGGCATTTAAAAGAAATCAATAAAACCCCTATCATAGAATGGAAAATATACAAAAACAAGAATTTTTAAGTCCTTAAATGACCCATGTCCTCCATGTCTACATGAAAAGCTGCATATTATTAAGTTTCCTAAAACAATGATCTCTTAAATCAGAGAAATGAATTAAATGTAATTTGTAGGCAATGTATAATGTTTACTTTAAAATAAAGTTAATAGAATTTTTGATAAAAAATATACACATTACAATTATATAACCATTATTTTATTAATATATAATGATCCATATAATATTTATTTAATTTAGGTGCCTCCAAAAAATCACTATAGCTAAGTTTTAAAGGTATTTTTCATAAATGAAAGTCATTTTTGAAGTTTTCCCCCACCTTCAATTGAAAGCTAAAGATTAAATTTTCTAAGTCCAGAAAAAAAAACTCTGTACTGTATTTCAAATAGAAATTATAATAATTTTTAGTTAATTCTTCTGGAAAACCAATCGAACCAGTCATTTTTAATTTTTTTAGAGAAATGTAAACAAAAATTATTGTGTTTTAAAAAGCCTGCCTAAAATAACATATATATATTATATTATCATTATGAAAGTGACATAATTTAATAACTATACCACTCTAAATCTTTAACTAAGATAATATAAAATATAATGATAGACGTAACTCTATGATTTGAAATTTTATTAATTTATATTTTTTAAGATCTTTTTTTTTTTATTCTTTATTTTGATGGTTATGAATTTTTAAAGTTATTTTATTTATTAAATTTTTAAAATACTTAAAAGTTTATTACTTAGGTAATTGTACACTTATTTTATTTAAGTATAATCCAGTACCTCAATATTATATGAAAAACAATGCTACCATGCATAACAGCGATAAGACTTTTCGGAATATTTTCTGGCCTTGAAAAGGGCTGTTTTTTTCCTTCACTTGCCTGTACAACCATCATCAATGCTGGGCTGTTTCCAGAAATAAGTCCCGCATAACATAGTCGGTGCCAACTTCATAGATATCCAATTGACAGACTTCATTAACTTTATCACCACTGAGATAGTAAATCTCATAAAATGGATTTACAAGACTGTTGATAAAGCCAACAAATTTATGGTTTAGACCATAAATTATCCAAATATGTCTGACGGTATAGCCAGATATGTTACTGTTCAATATCTTTTGTAGGTCTTTTGCACATTGTTGAAATTCAATGTGCAGAGAAGCAAACGCCAAATCTTTTTTTTTAAATTAGCCTGGATCATCATCCTCTTCTTAGCTTCATCTTTTGTACCCTTCAACTTGATTCTCCGTGAAATTTCATCAAGTATCTCTTGGTGTCGAATCTTTTCTTGATAGTTCTCTGTGTAAGTCAGTGCTAACATCAGATTATTGTTAATTGTAAAATGTTTTAGTAAATCTTTATTAATTAATAGTATTATAATAACTATTAATTAATAAAGATTTTCTAGAGTATTATATTAATATTAATTAATAAAGATTTACTAAAACATTTTATAATTAACATTCATTCACTTTAGTCACATGGAGCATACATTTTCTACAATAAAAAAATGGTGAACACTTGCTACCTCCATTAACTCGCTGAAAATATCATAGCATGATGAAAAAATGGCACAACCAAAACAAAGTTTTATTGATAAAATGTTTATTAGCAAGAGGAAAGAAGAAAATGATTCTTAGATTTAATTAATTTTCTAATACTTTTTATCAGATTTAAAATTTGGATTTTTTTTGTGCGACAGCAGTGTAAGTATACTAAAAAAATTTTTATTGTATCAAATAGTATAAAATTATTAATTTAACTGTAAATTTGATAATTTTCTGTAAAAAAGGTTTCAGAAAAATATTGTATTGCGCAAAATTAAAAAAAAATCAGTCAAATAATTGCAAGATTTTTTATTGCTTTCTGGAATATATACACACACAGATATATATATATATATATATATATATATATATATATATATATATATATATATATAAAACATACATATATATATATGCATATGTATATATATATATATATATATGGAACCGTCATTTACGCTGACATGCCTTACCTCTGGGCCACAAAGAACCTTTTCGGTAGACAAGGTCGAATTTACTGCTTATAAACTTCAATCTTCCATGAATCTCGTACATTCATAACTGCTCTGGCGTATCAAATGTAAACAAATGACGTCATATATTAAGAAATGGACAAGGTCCGACAATTTATTTATTAAAGACATTTTTTTATGTTTAACGTTGTTATTTATAGATACAAGTATTTAAGCAAATGCTCTGTTTATGATAAACAGTATTAAATAACATTTACCGGCCTGAATGTCCGAGAAATACTTGTATCTATAAATAACAACGTTAAACATAAAAAAATGTCTTTAATAAATAAATTGTCGGACCTTGTCCATTTCTTAATATATGACGTCATTTGTTTACATTTGATACGCCAGAGAAGTTATGAATGTACGAGATTCATGGAAGATTGAAGTTTATAAGCAATATATATATATATATATGCACACATATAAAGATAGATACACACACATATATATATGTACACACATATATATGCACATATATATATACACCTATAAATACATATATACATAAACATACATGTACATATACATATACATACACATATATATACACACATATACATATATACACACATGTATATACATATATACACACATATACATATATATACATATACACAAATATATATATACATATATATATATATATACAAGTATATAATTGGTATATACGGAATGAATTCCAATAACCAACAATTACTATTCTTAAAAGAGTGCTCAATACAAAGTAGAGCAGATATAATTATTATTTATAAAAAAAATTATAACATAAGTATGTTATAAAATCACTACAAAAATAGCCATTTTGTTTCAACACACTCTGTGTCTTATCAAGTGATGATGTTGAAAATGAAATAAATGGTTTTAAAAGTTTCAGATTAATTAACGATTAATTAATGATTTCGTTGTCAAGCTTTTGAATCTTTCTATACTTGGTTTTTGATTGGTTATTCTAGCTTTTGTAACAATGTTTCCCTACAAAAGCTAGAATAACCAATCAAAAACCAAGTATAGAAAGATTCAAAAGTTTGACAACGAAAATCATGTTATAATTATTCAGATCTTTAAAATACGTGTAATATTAAAAATAATTTATACTAACCAATAATTATAAAATTATATGATAAAATTTAATATTAAAATTAAAATCTGGCAATTTTAAAATCCAAATTTAATCACTATTAAGTTTAAAAACTACAAAATTATTGAGAAAAGAAAAAATATATATGTTTATTCAATTCATTTCTTCATTGAAAATACGTTCGACAAGACGCTACAATATATCCGGTCATTTGACAATACATATATATATATATATATATATATATATATATATATATATATATATATATATATATATATTTAAAGTGTGTGAATGTGGTCTTAAACTCACGCAAAACAACAAAAACACAATCAGATTATAATACATAAGCATCCAGACATAATTAGATACACACACACACACACACACACAAAAAAAAAAATTCACGAGACAGGAACATCTCTACAGCCCTTTATGAAAAAAGGAAACGGGGAAACCAACACCTATACACACACAGTTAAATGTGAATACACTCTACATACACATAGACACCATAGACACATAGATACACGTACACACATCCACAGACAATGACATAGAGACTCAGATTCCACAACCAATAAATATTTCAGACTTAAAGTATCATTAAATAAATGCTAACCACTGATTAAATTATAACTTAAGGGAGCAAATATACAAAGATAAAAATGGTTAAAAATAATATTATTTAATATATTAAAACGAAAATTCCAAAACCATAAATATCAATAAAAATATATATTAATCATATAAGTTGATAATAGTTTCATTATATATTAGGCAAAGAAAAACAGGATAAAAAACCCACAGATACATATATATATACACATGGCAGCAAACACAAATTAACACACATAAACATACACTCATACATACATATACATACAGAAATACATACAAATAAATATATAAACATAAACATATACGCACATATACATATCTATGATAACAAATACACATGCACACACATATACATATAAACATAAATACACACATATATACACACATTTTATGCACACATACTCACATATATAAAAACATTCATGACATACCAAAGTTTCCATACCCACACACACACACAAACTCATACATAATAGGTGCCAACACACACATATACATCCACAAACATACATAAATATATATACACACATACATACATATCTACAAATAAACATATATATAAATATATCTATCTACAATAACAACTATCAATATATACATGCATACATAAAAATACAACACTCAACCAAATACATATATAAACGTACTAACATATAGATACATAAATATACATTCAAATACCAACACACACCAATATACATATAGCCTAATATACAAATAAATAAACACATTCATACAGAAATATACTTAAATATAAATATACATACACAATAAAATAGGACACATACAGCTATATACATATATACACACACAGATATATATATACACATACATACACACATACACACATACATATATATACAAATATATCGTGGCACAAAGCCGAAATTAGGGGGCACCCAATGAGTTGTCCCCCTTTCATTCTCACGATGTGTCTTAATCGTGTTTTCAAATTGATTTTATTAAAAAAACAACTGTGTTTTTCCCATTTTCGTACCCGTTAGAACCACCACAAGGTAATTTTATGTAGTCCTGTGAAGTTTTGTTGAAATCGGCTAAAAAATGTAGGAAATTCGATCCAACATATAAACGTTACAGACACACACACACACACACACAATCTGCGTTTTATAATAAGTAAGATTTTAATATCAACACAAATAAAACGGACTGCAAATGAACGAACGGTTACAAAGAGAGACATTCTGAAATCTAAAACATCATACACATTTTGCCAACATAACATATACCAATTATCCTGCTTGTATACTGTTTTGAATTGTATATAAATGTTTTATTAGTTTCTAATTGAATATTTCTTGTTTTTAATCGTATTTTAAATTTCGTTTATTTATTTGTTGTGGATGCAGAAAGTCACGCAACCTACACAAATTCCTTCTGATTCTTTCAAGCATAATTAATAAATTCTGCACATCCCCAACAACACCATATCTACCTAATAAATATTATATTAATTCTACTCATGAGTTAATACAAACCTTACGTTCCCATAAACCTAATAATGGAATTCTAGCTTCCCTTGACGTGGAAAGTCTATTTAGTAATGTCCTCGTCATTGAAACTGTTGGGGATGTGCAGAATTAATTAATTATAATTGAGTGAATCAGAAGGAATTTGTGTAGGTTGCGTGACTTTCTGCATCCACAAACAAATAAATAAACGAATTTTAAATACAATCGAAAACAAGATATATCCAATTTAGAAACCAACAAAACATTTATATACAATTAAAAGTAATTTATATACAGGATATTTTGATATATGTTACTATGGCGAAGTGTGTGTGATATTTGAGGTTTTGGTTTGTCTCTTTTTGTATTTGTATGTTCAGTTACAGTCTTTCTGGAATTGTGTTAATTAACATTAAAAATGTCGATGTTAAGTGTTTTTTTAGAATGAGTTCTTATAGAGTGGTCTACCTTTGACTATAATATTTCTGAATCGTTCGAATGTTGATTTTTACTTAATAATGTAGTATATATATATAGTTCACTTTGGATAAGCAAAGTTGTTTTAGGTTTGCGATTTGATGTTTATTTAAATTGCAAGTGAGTCAGCGTTGATGTACTTTTGCGCGGTAAAGTCGTGATTTTGACATGGGTATGTTGGCAATTTCTCTGTGGATGTTCGTCTCTGCTTTTTTGATCAGTCGGAATTTTCTTTTATATGTTTTGAAAGTCCAAAATCGGCTCAAAGAAGTTTTGGCGGAATTTTGTTTTGCACGTGAAACTTTCAGATTATTGTGTCGTTAACCAATGAGATTTGTTGATTCGCCTAGTACGGTTTTTTATTGGTCGAAGTTTTCCGTACGTAGGCGTAAGGTATAGACTGTTCTGTTACAAGGGGTGATAGGTAGAAAAGGACGAGTCTACAAAACTATTGATATAATTGTTAATTACATCTATAACAACCCTCTTATTCAACCTCTTAAAATTAATCCTAATATACCCAAAAAATCCTTTTAATCTGCACCACCCAGGTTCCTTTCTATGACCACCTTAATATTTATTTACAGGTTGAGGGCGTTTCTATGGGATCTGTCCTTGGTCCAACATTTAGCAATTTTTACATGTCACATCTTGAAATTTCGATGAATTAACCTTTTCTGCAACAATCCTTAAAAAATAATTCAGTTCTTAATTTTACACATGAACTAACTAAAAATAATAAGATTCCTTTTTGGATGTTATAATTGATACTAGTAATGGCACTTTTACCACTTCTGTATACAAAAAGCCTACAAGCGATAACAATTGCACCCTCAACTATCTTAGTGAATGCCCCATTAAATATAAACGGTCAATTATTTCCAACTTAGTTACTAGAGCAAAACTTATCTCTTCTACCAATAAAATATTTTATAAGCAATTGACTAACAAACCCTTATTAATAACGGTTTTCCTAACTATCTAGTTGATAATGAATTTCATAGATACTTCTCAGTCCTAACAAGAGATACACCCAGAAAATTATCCTCAATTAACCTCTTTTACATAGTACAAATGCACAGACAATACGGTATGGATGAAAAGGCCCTTAAGTCTATAGTACACCATAATGTGTTTCCTGTTGATTCTAACAAAGCTTTAAAACTTAATATATATTATAGTAAATTTAAAACCTCTAACATGGCAATAACCCTTCTCCAGTTGCTGCAGTGGTTGATAGGACTAATGTTGTGTATGAGTTTAAATGTCCTTTGTAAGAATGCTCTTCTAATCCACATACATATATTGGATATTGGAACTACCCGGCTCTCCAGACGATTAACTATACATTTAAATAATTCTAGTGCCATTAAACAACATCTTATGTCACATACTGTTTCCCTTCTGCATTCTGACATTCGTAAAATCCTTATAGATAATCCTAAAATTATTGATCAACACACAGACATTAGACGTCTTAAAATTTTAGAGGCACCATATATTAGAAGCAATAGACCTCTTATTAATCGCAGCTTATAATATTTCTGAAAACATCCTTCAATGTCTAGAATATATTTCTACGTAATTTGATAAATGACATAATCATTTCCCTTGAACATTTTTTAAAATTCCATAACGTGGTTTCCGATTTTTTGGTTTTTACAATAAAAAATCTTTTCACCCCTTCACTTGATCACATGGCTTCGCCTGCACGTGATAACATTAACGCGTCTTTCGAAGTCAAGAATATTTCGTAACGTTTATTTGGTTCGTATAAATGTAGCAATACGATTCCGCTGCAATTGGCTAAATTTGACCCTGATGATGAACGATACGGTCGAAAGTACTCGGTTTTCTTTTGGAAAATATATATATCAATATAATTTTGAAATAAAAAGTCTCATTCGGAAATATGAGAAAATACAAAAGAAAATCAGCAGGACTATGTTGTCTTTGGCGTTTAATACAACGAGTTTAAAAGAGGGGATGCTGCCTAAATAAACATATACATATATATATACATAGACGTATATATATACATATATGCATACACATATACATATATATACATATATATATACATATATACACATATATATATATATATATATACCTAAATCTGGATACATATAAACAGATATATATATACATATATGTATATTCCTATATATATATATATATATATATATATATATATATATATATATATAAATAGATATATATATACATTTATCTCTCTATATAAAACTGACTATGTGTGTGTGTGTGTGTGTTCGCGAACTACTCGAGAACCATAAGGCATATTTCCACCAACTTTGGAACATAGATTGTACTCGATACTGGGTGTGTTTGGGCAAAGAAAATAGTCATTTTTCAAAAATCAATAACCGATAATCGATAAATGTAATATTTAAATGGGAATTTCTATTAGTTTGGTTGTTTTTAAACTTTCAGACTTGAAGTCTAAACCCTGAGGCCGATTTTAATGAAACTTGATATGTGTATGCAACTTACTGTCACGCTTATTATACGCTATATTGATTTTCTTTTGTCTCGACACTGGGACCACCAGGGTGCCCCAAAGTGACCCCCAAAAATTCAAATTGCTTCGATTTTGATGAAAGTTTGCATGTTTGTTACGCTCTTACGATAGAAATCGGTTGTCAGATTTTTAAAAAAGCATGAGTGGGCCCCCAGGATGACCCGATAAACCCCTTGATGTCTCAATTGCTTTTCAAGTGTATTTTGTAGCAGTATTCCCCAATTTCAAGAAAAATCTCAGTACATATTGAGATTATATCGAGTAACTGAAGTTGTCACTTGGAATTCACTGAAAATCAACAGTGGGACCCCCACGAGTTAGGGGACCAGCAGGGAACCCAAAAATTTTCAATTAAGTCCATAAAGTCGATTAAGAAAAATATGTGCTTTATTATTTCAATTACTATTAGTCTTAAACCTGTCCTTTGGCTTGAAATTTGGGGCCCCTAGGGTGAATCAAAGGGACCCACAAATTTTCAAATTGCTTCGATTTCGACGGAATTTTACATGTATGTTACAATCTTAAATTGAATATGTCATGGGTCCTTACCTAGATCGATAGAATGAACTCTTCCTAACGCTATGTATACTAAGCCTCTCAAGAGAGACGGACGGTATTGAATCGAGTCGAGCTGATAGTAGTTCACGCCAAACCAGTCTGACAGCCATACAGTTTGACCTTCCACTTCTTGTATTATTTTTCGTGTAATATATTCTTTGTTATTTCTACTCTTGTGTTTCGTGCTGTTCTTCCATCGTCCTAACCTTGGAGCATAACAGAATCAAAAATGATTATCAGATTTTGAAAACTACATAAGAGGCCCCCAAATTGACCCATGAACACCTTGCTGCCCCATTAGTCTTTCAATTATAGTGGTTAGCAGCATTCCGATGAAAATTTGCACATAATTTGTGTTTAGATCAATCAACTCGAAATCAAAACTGACACCCCATGTGTCATAAATACATTATGAAAAATATCAGTTTTTCCCATGGATTTCCCGTTTTGATACTGAAATAGTTTAATTTGCATTAACTTGACGGCAAAAATTATATCCTTCCTTAAGAAAAAAAGAATAAGTGCAAACGAAAGTGTGTACCGATGAGAGAAGTGCACGTAGGTATAAGATGCGTGTGCGAGATCGATCGAGATGTGTAGTGTGTACAATTGATTTTGCTCCACGTGCAATGATCGATCGAGTTATGTAGTGCGTACTATCGATTTTGCTTCACGCGTAGTGTTCATTAGTGCCATGTGAAGAAATAAATGCAAAAAATCTCGTTTGCATCAAAGTTGTCATGCAGTAAAAGGGTAGGCTGCCTTTATGCATGTATATTTTGAATTTTTGATACTTTAAATTTAAATTGGTGAAAATCATATTATTAAAAAAGCGTAAATGCCAATTTTTAATTATGTATTTATCATCTCCTAATCAGCGTTTAAATAATGCTTACTAACACATATATTTGGAAACTTGACCACTAAAATTTTGACAGTTTTATTCTGAAAAATTAACTTATAATGATGTAAAGACCCTTTTTCGATTCATTTATAATTATGCTAAACGTTTTAACGTTCATAGTGAGTAAGTTTCTAGCTGCATGTTAATTTTTATTTTTATCACTAGAACGTTTTTTTGGTAGTCTATTTTTAGATAAATCCTAATTTTACGAGCTTGCTTATAATTGTTTACCACGTTCCTGTAGTCTCCCTTATAAACTTATTAATTTATTGTTGCTATATTTCCATTAATGTGCATAATATTCTTACTTTTTAATTGATTACTTCATTGTTATTCAAAAAGCTTAGCCAAACCCCTCCAACTACATACAGCCTGACAGTAATGCCAAGAAAGCGAAATCCTTCACTTGGACGTGCTACTACTACAGCCAAACGCATGAAAGCACGGAGAAGAAACGCTTCGCAACAAGAAATTCAAATTAGACTGACACAAAATGCTATTCATACAGCTAATGCAAAGTCAGCAGAAACTAATGAGCAACGGTTAACTAGACGAGGAAGGAACGCTGCCAGAACTACTCCTACTCGAGCTGTCGAAACTGAGGGGCAAAGTACAATTCGACATGTAAGAAATGCTACTAGAACTGCTGGCACTCGAGCTGTCGAAACTGAGGAGCAAAGAACAATTCGATATACAAGAAATGCTACTAGAAATGCTGTTGCTCGAAATTCTGAGAGTGAGCAACAGCGTATTGCTAGGCAAATACGAAATTTAGCAACTACTGCTGCTACCAGATGTGCGGAGAACGTTCACAAAGATTGTCTAGAAATGCTTCAGCAATTGCGACAGCAAGAGAGCCTCAAGAGCAGCGTACGAGACAACAGAACAGGAATGCCTCTAGAACAGCTTCTGCACTGGCAATGGAGGCTGTTGAGGATCGCCAAGATCGTTTGGAAAATAATGTGCAAAGATTGGCTGCTCAACAGGGGATTTCAAGACCCCGTAGTCAAATATGGTCAATGGTAGTATTCTATTATGACCCTCGTGCTAATTATTCGAACAACCCTGATGTTTAGCTTGGCAGTATGTCGATTGTCTGTTCACACTGCAGAGCTAAAAGGTGGGTAAGGGAAATTAATAGCATGTGCTGCTCAAACGGTACATCCGCGTTAACTATCATTGAAAATGCTATTAACTGCTACCACTGTTAGATCTAATCATTTCCTACGCAATATTAGAAAGTATAATTGTGCTTTTCAGAATACCTCTTTTGGGGCCATTATTATTAAAGAGGGTGGATTTATGACTACTTTTAAAGTACAAGGACAAGTATATCATAGAATTGGCTCTATGCAATCTATGGTAAACGAGGAGCCACAATTTCTTCAGCTTTACTTTGTAGGTAACTATCAGGGACAGGCAACTAGGCGCAACTCTATTTCACTTGGAACTGAAATGGATATCATTCTTGAGCTTCAGGAAATGCTACACGCCAGGAACAATTATGTGCGAGAATTCAAATACGCTTTAGAAACAGCGGACACACCAAATTTTTATGTCATCATCAACGCTGACCAGATACCAGGTGGTGAACATGGGGGACGTTATAATTCACCTGTTTGCAATGAAATTGCTGCTATTATTCATGGTCACCAACACAATAATACTAGAGATATAGTTCTTTCATCCCGTAATAACAAACTGCAGCGCAATGAAACCCGCCGATCTTATGACGCCCTACAGTACCCATTACTCTTCGTAAACGGTGAGGATGGATACCATATTGGAATCCGCCAACACAGTAATAATAATTGTGGTCTACAACAAAACCTCAAAACGGTCTCGTGCATGCACTTCTATTCATTCTACTTTATGACAAGAGAAAATTCTTTTAATCACATTCATCGTTCACAAGATCTGTTTCACCAATTCGCAGTTGATATGTGTGCTAAAATGGAGTCTGAGAGGTTGCTGTACATCAGATTGAATCAGAAAAACTGCGCTTAGATAGTTACATTCATCTACGAGATGGCATTAACAATGATGTAGATCCTGAAAACATTGGCAAAGTCTGCATCTTACCGACAACTTTCACTGGTGGTCCTCGATATATGCATGAGCGAGCTCAGGATGCAATGAAATATATAAGGCATTACGGTAGGCCAGATCTCTTCATAACATTTACTTGCAATCCTACATGGAAGGAGATTCAGAATGAGCTATTCCCGGGTCAAAAGGCTAAAGATAGGCATCATCTAATGGCACGAGTTCTCCGTTTAAAGTTAGTCAAATTAATGGATTTGGTCACGAAGGGTCAGGTTTTGGGAGCTGTAAAGTGCGATATGTACACCATTGAATGGCAAAAAAAGAGGCCTTCCACATGCTCACATTCTCATTTGGCTGTCAAATAAGTTCAATGCTACTGAGATTGACAAGTTTATTTCAGCCGAACTACCGGGTCCTAATACTGACAAGGAGCTATATATGAATGTTAAAGCGAACATGATACATGGCCCATGCGGCCGCGGTTTTAACATGAATTCACCATGTATTAAAGACAATACATGTACCAAAAAAGGTTTCCACGACAGTTTCTATGCGAAACACAGACCGGCATCAATGGTTATCCATTGTATAGACGGCGGAAACCAGAAACGGAAATAACAACCATAGTGGGAAAAAAGAAATTGACAATAGATGAGTTGTGCCATACTGCACACTTTTGATAAAAACATTCAACGCGCATATCAACGTTGAATTTTGTAACTCCGTGAAATCGATCAAATATATTTGTAAGTATGTGAACAAAGGGTCTGATGCTGCTACATTTAACCTTCTTAGAGAGAACAGCCGCGATGAGGTAACCCAATATCAAACTGGACGTTATCTCAGCAGTAATGAAGCCTTTTGGCGAATATTTGGCTTCCCAGTGCACCAGTCCATCTGGAGAACGGCCAGCGTGTTTACTTCAGCAATGAAAATGCAGTTCAGATGGCCCGCGAACCAAGAGACACGACATTGACTGTTTTTTTTTAAACTTTGTCAGTTTGATGATTTTGCTCGCACCCTCCTTTACCCTGAAGTTCCGTCGTACTATAGATGGAATAGTAATAAATGGACACGAAGAAAGACAGGACAAGATGTTGAAGGCTTCCCTGGTGTGAAACTTGAGCATTGTCTGGGTAGGGTTTACACAGTGCATCCTAGTGTTATGGAGTGGTTTCACAGTGGAGGCTTGTATTTGTACTAAGTCGGTCCTAAAATAGGTTCGACGTACAAAACGTTAGGAACTTGATATAATAGGTATAACGCAGTAGTCTAGTTGTGGTGGCTGATACTTTAATATCCGACTAACGGTCGTCCGGCATCGACTGATTGACCAACTCACTGAGCGACTCCTACTTATTATAGGTGGGAGAGTCTATTAACTATAGAATAGGTGTGTTCCACTATAACATCCACCCCCTAAAACTTTACGCCGTAGGAGTAAACAGTTTTATTTATTTTTCATATTTTTACAGGAAATATGAAAAAAAAACAACAAAAAAAATCTTTCTTTTTTTTTTAGCAACATCATAGCGTATTTCCTACGTTTTTTGATCCACTTTTAAATTATTAGTTGCCTTTCCCAAACTTCTGGATCGGCGTACCTCCGGTAAAATTGTTGTTAGATCAACGTATTGAAAATCACCTCCATCGGCGTTTCTTCCGCGGGACCGCTGTCACCCACGTCTGAAAAACATCGTTTGATCTGGTTACTGCACGTGAATTTTTCGCCTTTCACCAAGTACATCATATAGCCAATCCGCTTTTCTATTTTTTTTTTATATCTCCATAGTGTTACCAGAAACAACCTTCCGCTTTGAGCTTCTTAAGGATGGAGTCACAGTTTATGTAGGTTCTTCTTGTGGTTCTGTTTGTTCAGCCTCTAGGTTTCCTTTTGTTGATCTTGTGCTTCTTAACGTTTTCTGTGGTGACTTCAGTTGAGTTAAATCATTTAATAATACTGCATGTCCTTGGTTGCGGGTAACTCGCTCCCCAGTTTTTCTCGGTGTCGGCTTCATCTTTACTTTCTGGAGCTTGTTTTCCACGTATATCGTCGGTGTTACCCATTCAACTTTTTTAAATACAACGGTTTTCTCTAATCTGTCCAATCCTTTATTTATCTGTTCAATTGAAGCAAACAGCACATTCCTTTTCTTTTTGAATACCGCCTGAGCGTTTTCTTCTGGCTGGAATTTTGCCTCCATCTTGTTACACGTTCCCAAACCTGGAGAAAAAACAGAAGGAAATGTTCCCTTAAGTTTCTTTACTAAATTCTGGGCTTCGTAGTTTAAATTCTCAACCTTGTAACAGAAAGAATTTATCGGTAGATCCCATAATTGAAATTCTGTTATCCAATTCGTACCAAGTAAGTTCGTGGTATTTTCTATGACAAATAGTTTAGCTTTTCGCGTTTTTTTATTTAACGTGACGTTTGTAACAAATTCTCCAATAAATTGTATTTTCTTCTCCCGTCACTGACCTCGCGATTTTATTTGTCTTCATTAAAGTTGGTTACCCCAACTTCTTCCAAGTATGCAAATTTATGATAGATAGGTCGGAACCAGTGTCGAGTTGCATTTTTATTACTTATTTCGACGGTAACAAATTTTCTGGTTATTCCATCGTTCACCTCGTCTGACTTTAATTTTCTTATTTTATTGTCTTTATTTTTTGACCTGCAATGCTAGCTTTTACAGTTGAAACATTTTTTATTCCTAAAATTGCAATATCTGTACCAGTGAAGTTCACCGCAAGCAAAACATGACTTCGGGAGTTTTTGTTTATTTTTCACTGGTATTTCATTTTTTGTTTGATAATCCGCAATTTTAGAATTCTTTTTGGTAGACTGACTTTCTTTTTTGTAGCGTATTTTCCTTACATGCGAAACGCCAGACTGTTCTATCTTTTTCGAATCTTTCTTTACGCTAACATATCTTGTGCAGTCTTCTGCCAACCTCTGTATCGTAATCCTAGGTTCGTTTTCCAATTTTGACAGCACTAATTTTCTCAACTCTGCGTCACTTTCCGATACCAGCCCTTGAACAAACACCAGGCACTTAAAATTGTCAGCGCTTAACGCTGCCAGCTTGAATTCTTCACAATGCTTGTTCACATTTGGCTGCGTACGTTATATAGTCTTGTTCGTCATCTTTCATCAGATTCAAACATTTGCACCTCTTGTCTTTTTACTAAATAATTCACTTAATATATTTACCGCCTCGGTAAATGTCAACTCGCTAGTTTTTTTCGGTAAAATGTAGTTTACCAATTTGTTATGCTCAGCAGTTCCTAACTTGTTTAAAAGAAGTCTAACTTTCTTTCCTTCAGACCACGAGTGGCAGTCCTCGTTATACACATCCGTATATTTTTTATAATACTCTTCAAAAGTTATCTCTTCATCTGGACTGTACGTGAATATTTCAATTGAATTCCATATTGTATTCTCTGGGAAAGAATCATTTTGTAGATTTTTCTCTTTCCTCTTCTCAGTTATTTCCATAATTATATTTTGAAACTCCTTATGCATCTGTTCCATTTCTCGTTGAAAATGTCTATTAAAAGTTTCCCCTTGTAGTTGCATCTGGAATGTTTTCTGTTGCTCTAATATTTTCATCTGTTGTTCCGTCTGGAACTTAAAAAATTCCTGGAATATATTTTTGCATTTCTCCATCTTCGCAAAAAGTTTACACAATGCTTAAATATTGTAAAGGGGGGTCCTAACGAATTTGCAATTCGTGACCTATTTGAGCAAACTGTCTTATCGAGAAAAAAAAAATTCTCAGTTGAGAATACGACAGATTTTTTCGTCACTATGTTGACGTCTTGTCTTTCGAAAAACTTTGCCAAGTTTTTTTTTTTTAAATGTGAATCCGAGATGTTGTCGCCGAAACTGTGACGAGCAAATCTTTTTTTTCCCGTATGAGTACGAATTTCGTCACCAAATAATGTGGCGAGCGAACTTTCTTTTTTTTTTCTCTTCCACCGTATGAATCCGAATCCTCTTCGCCAAGTTTGTTATATGGCGAACGATTTTTTTCCCCCGTATGAGTTCGAATACCTCGTCGCCAAGTGTTATGGAGTGATTTCACAGTGGAGGCTTGTATTTGTACTAAGTCGGTCCTAAAATAGGTTCGACGTACAATACGTTAGGAACTTGATATAATAGGTATAACGCAGTAAACTAGTTGTGGTGGCTGATACTTTAATATCCGACTAACGGTCGTCCGGCATCGACTGAGCGACTCCTACTTATTATAGGTGGGAGAGTCTATTAACTATAGAATAGGTGTGTTCCACTATAACACCTAGCCAACAAGAATGCTTCTATCTTCGTCTCTTACTTCACGAGGTGAGAGGACCAAGGTGTTTCCATGATTTAAAGACATTCGAAGAGCAAATGTGTAGAACATTCAGAGACGCCTGCCATAAATATGGACTGCTGGAAAATGATGCACAGTGGGAGGAAACCATAGCTGAAGCAGTCGTATCACAGTGTCCAAGAAATGCTTTTTTGCTGTTTTACTGCAGACATGCGAAGTAAGTGACCCACTTGCCCTTTGGGTTAACTTCAGAATGATTTCAGACATCGAGCTCAGCTACAGGTTCCAGGCAGGAAGGTCAGCTTCAGCGATGCAATATTCAATCAGGCACTAATTGATATAGAAAATACGGTTATTTCAATGGGCGGGAGCACACTCCCCTCATATGGGCTTCCCGAAATCAACAGGACTGACTCCAATAAACGCCCAACTGATATTATACGGGAGACATCCTATGAAATAAATCTTCTTACCAATTATATCAATGAAAATGAGCCGAAATTGCTGCCTGAACAGAAGCGTGCCTATGAAAGCATTTGTACAAGTGTTCAAAATCGAAATGGGGGGCATCTTCTACCTGGATGCACCTGGAGGAACGGGTAAAACCTTCGTCACAAAACTTCTTCTCGCTAAAGTCAGACAATAAGAGAAGATTACATTAGCAGTGGCATTCTCTGGCATCGCTGCAACACTGCTGCCTGGTGGCAGGACTGCCAACTCAACTTTCAAGCTGCCAATGAATATAGCCCATTCTGATACGCCCACTTGCAATATCAGCAAGAACTCAGATAAAGCAGAGCTGCTAAAAAGGTGCCATCTGATTGTTTGGGACGAATGTACTATGGCCCATAGAGGAGGTCTTGAAACGCTTAATAGAGCCCTCCAAGATATACGCAAATGTTCGGGACCAATGGGCAGTATAATTCTGCTTCTCTCTGGGGACTTTAGGCAGACTCTTCCAATCATTCCCAAAGGAACACGAGCAGATGCAGATGCCTTGGACTGTCTTAAGTCATCTCCCCTTTGGCCTTTAGTACAAATATTAAATCTCACCATCAATATGCGAGCTCATTTATATGGTGATCAGTTATCAGGACAGTTTTCTGCTGATATTTTGGCGATTGGTGAAGGCAAATGCCTGTGGATCCCGATGGAGAGGTGAATATTCAACCAATTTATAATTTAGTCAACACAATAGATGATCTCATTGCAAGCGTCTTTCGTAATCTAGAAGTAATCAACCAAGATGCGAAAAGAGCAATATTGGCTCCTAAGAATAACACAATCTGTAAGATTAATGACAAACTGCTCCAATATATCCCTGGCAATCTTCAGACATACAAGTCCATTGACACAATCCCAGATCCAGATCAGGTGGTGAATTATCCAACTGAATTTCTTAATTCATTAGACCCACCTGGACTACCGCCTCACAGATTGGCCCTAAAAGTTGGGATCCCAGTTATGCTGTTGAGAAATTTCGAACCACCAAGACTCTGCAATGGGACATACTTGGTGGTAAAAAAGACAATGCAACACGTCATAGAGGCAACTATTCTTTCAGGATGTGCAAAAGGGGAGGATGTGTTCATTCCAAGGATTCCTCTTATTTCATCAGGAACAGAACTACCAATTCCTTTCAGAAGGCTACAATTTCCTGTTCGTGTCAGATTTGCAATGTCGATAAACAAATCCCAAGGACAAACATTGTCTGTTGCAGGCGTTCATTTGGAAGAGCCATGCTTTTCACATGGGCAATTATATGTTGGTTTCTCCAGAGTTGGAGGCAAACAAAATCTCTTTGCAGTTGTTCCACGAGGTAAAACCAAAAATATAGTTTATCATGAAGTCTTGTAGATTTTAAATGGACCGATGATGTCAATCTTTTTACTTGTTTTGATTCTCATATACATGTGTGTTTGTCGTTTAAAATAGACTCTATAGAGCCATGCTATGTTCCAACTGGGATTAATTTTAATTCAAATTAAATTTAATTAATCTAAAATAAACTCTTTAATAAAATTCAACCCAACAGACAATTTGAAAGGTGTAATTATGCCAAACAGTATTATTAAGTAATTAGCTGTAGCCTATTATTGGATAAGTTAGGTGGATTTTCAGTGACTGCAATAAATCTTCAAGGATGGTTTGTGCGATCATATCACCGAGCACATAATGTTAAAATGCTCTTTGTTCACCTTTTTGTCTGCACATAAGCAGGCTATCGAGATACTTTGGAGTAGGACATATGGGTTGGTTCACTTAATAGCAGGAGGTTATATACAGAAGCCGTTAAAGACCAATGCTGACGACAGTGTCTAGAGATTCTCTGATGTGGTGCTGATCTTGCAGGAATATCTTCCAAACTATTGAGGCCATCTTATGCAGCCTGCATTGTTAATGCGTAAGCTGTTTTCGCAGCTTTTCTGTTCTCTTGAATTGTACGTTCTTCTTGAGTTTTCAAGGCTCTTGCGGCTGCAGTTGTTGAAGCATTTCTAGACAGTCTTTGTGAACGTTGCTTTTCAGCCTTGGCACGGCTGCTAGGAGAAGTCTTTGTTGAATTTCTTCTCCTTCCAATGCACGTTGTTCATTCGATGTAGTTTGAGCAAAAGCTGTCAACAAAGCATTTCTCCTCAACAATTTTCGAAGATCGATTGCGATTAATGTACTCTTCATTTGCTGACA
>CAHIKZ030001281.1:175000-177500 GCA_903632075.3 Acanthosepion pharaonis
TAAGTTCAAGGTGAAGGACGGTGCACAACCTGTATTCAAAAAGAAACGGAATGTCCCTTTCGCTGCTCTAGAGCAAATCAACAAAGAGTTAGACAGACTCATTCCAAAAAAATACAGAAGTCTTTGAAGACTCCATCATTGCTACTCTAAGGACAAATTGTGAAAAAAAAGGGAGTCTCGAGAGGATGAATTCATTCAATCCATAAAAAGCAAAATTCGCAATAAAGACCCCAATGTGCCTGATGTTTTCTCCCTCTGCGATGATGTCCTACTATACAATGACCGCGTAGTGATTCCAACAGCCTAAAAAGATAAATCCTCAGGGATTTTCACATGGGACATCCGGGGAAGAACCGTACGAAAAGCCTCATGCGCTGCTATGTTTATTGGCCAAACATGGACAAGGACATAGCAGACATGATAGAATCATGCAAAGGATGCGCGCTTGCAGCAAAAGCTCCAACCACGACGTGCAAACCATGGCGAAACACAGACCATCCATGGCAAAGAATTCATGTCGATTTTGCAGGGCCTATAGACAACATGTACTACCTCATTGTTGTGGATAGCCACTCAAAATGACCTGAGGTCCTACAATGCAACCACAAACTGCACGATCGGATTTCTACACGAGCTATTCGCGCGTTTTGGCGTAGTAGATTGTGTAGTTACAGATAATGGCACTCAATTCACATCAAGTGAATTTAGAGACTTCTGCAAGTCATATCAGGTGGACCACATTACAACGCCTCAGTACCACCCTAGGTCGAATGGCCAGGCCGAAAGTTTCGTGGACACTCTAAAAAGGGCTTTAAAAAAGGCACTAGGCACACCGACAGATAGAGCATTGCAACAGTTTCTGCAGGTGTATCGGATAACCCCTAATCCGAATACGCCTATGGGAAGCTCGCCTGCAGAAACAATGTTTGCAAGGAAAATCAAGTCTGTCTTCGACAAACTTATTCCACGGCAAGCAAAGTTAAAAAAAAAACCGTATCGCCTCATAAGAAATATTTCAATCCTGGCGATAAAGTCTTTTCAAGGCTTAACAAAAACAACATAACATTCTGGGAAGTAGGCACCATAAAACAAAGAATTGGCGAACTGGTCTATATTGTCCAAGGACCGAAAAACACTCACAAACGCCATTGGAACCAGCTCAGAAAATGCCGGAGGAATCACTACAAAATAGCTGTGAAGAGCCGATCGACGTAATTTTCGATCACTTCGATCTCGACACGCCCCAAGTCTCTCCTGAAGTTCGACGCTCAGGAAGGAAAAGGAAATTTACTCAACTGCTCGACGTAAATTCCAAGAGAAAAAAGTATTAACAGTTTTAAGTTTTTTTTTTCTCACCTTTTCAAAAAAAAAAAAGAAAAAAAAAGAAAGAAAACTCTTGGAAGGGGGGTGTTGTGAGACCGTAACATACCTACAACATGGACTCTTCCAGGACTATATAAAGTATGCGATATAACACTCTAGGGGAGGAGGAGGAAAGAGAGAGAGAGAGAGAGTATTCTAATAGCGTACAATCACCCGCGTACGACGACCAATATTGGACACTAGCACATAGTCAGCACCGCTTACACTTACACTATCTTTGTAACCTTTTGTTTAATATATCTTTCTTACCTCTAATCCGTGTTCCGTATTTTCCTTCCGTGGTCCAAACTTTGGGCCCACATCAATATACATATATAAACATACATATATACGTACATATTTATACATATCTATATACATATATATGCATACATTTATGCATATTTATATATATATATATATATATATATATATATATATATATATATATATATATACATATACATACATACATACATACATACATATATATATATATATATATATATATATATATATATACTAAATATATATATATATATATATATATATATATATATGTTTTTCTATTTATTTTGGTTTTATTGAAATTAATTTGGAATAAACGTTAAAATCCAATGCTGGTCTGAACTTCATGACAGCGTAGATACATGGGCAGGGGAGGTTGAAATTTTGAAAAAGACAATACATACACAATCAGATTATATTACATATATAAACACGCAAAAAAACTACGTGACATGAATATATGTATATATATAAAACATATACGCACACACACGTACATGCAGACACATACCTAAATTTACACACCCACACATACACAAGCGCACAATTAATCACACATATAACATTTATCAACACAGACACAGACACACACACACACACACACACACACACACACACACATATATATATATATACATATAACTGTAAGCACAGATATAGTCGTATATACACATATACATACACATATTCAACTATATATATATATATATATATATATGCATATATATATGCCCCCACATACATACACATGAATATATACATACATACAGAAGTACACGCAAATAGAAATATATACACGCACATACACACAAATATATATACATATATATAAATTTCCCCTCTTCTCTTC